>CM042674.1:24068655-24085983 GCA_023638005.1 Forsythia suspensa | reverse complement strand
GGTTGTGTCTTTGGAGGGAAAAAAATTTTAGACAACTTAAATTTTATCCAAAATTTAATATTTGATAAGGCCTAGCCCAGCCCACGAACCCGAACCCAACCCGATTTCTCATTCAAATTCCAACAATCCCCACATGAATGAAAATTATCACGAATGTGCTCAATGCAATGCATCGGATTCGAGAGTACAAGCGAAAGGCTTATTGCTTTGCATAAGGTAGCTTTTGGCTTTGAACTGCTTTAGTGGAATACTATCGAGTTTACTTAGCTACTCAAAGGAACTTGATGTCTTGAATCGCTTTCACCGTTAATGTAAACCAAGACAACAATAGCCACACATAACCTTCCTATCAATTCTTTGGTTCTCATAGTTGTGTTCATTTTGCCCCGAACAATTCTTGGGATTCATAAGTGCTCTAGAGAATTTAAGCCTCAAATTCTCACTAAGCGCCCCACTTCACACTTATATAGGTGATCTCCTATGAAGAGTATTCGCTATACTTTACTTGATTTATACAAGCTATAGGAATCATTAAAAGTTATAACTTAACCTTTTACATTCTGCAGACAGCACTTTTATAAAAGAATGGATAAGTGCTTAACTGAGTCTTAATAACTTAGTTGTCCCATTGAACCAAGATCTTGGGATCTCCAGTCAACAAGGTTGGGTTACCATCATTAAGATTCATGCATATTAGGCTTTAATCCCATTCCCTTTGATAGATAATATACTTGATCTCTTGGTAGGCCTTTTGTAAGCGGATCCATGAGATTCTCTTTGATTTCACATAATCAATAGAGATAATACCATTTGAGATCAAGCGTCTTATGGTATTGTGTCACGACGTATATGTCTAGACTTACCATTATACATGCAATTTTGTGCCTCTTACAATAGCCGGATGATTGTCGCAGTGAATGCTAATTGCGTACCGGCTTGGTCCAACACGAAATATCCTCTAAGAAGTTACGAAGCCATTCTCGCCTCTTCTCCAACTTTATCTAATGCTATAAACTCCGATTCCATTGTTGATCGAGCTATGCAAGTTTGCTTTGAGGATTTCTAGGACACACCGGCACCACCAAGTGTAAAAATGTAACCACTTGTGATTTAGAATCTTTCATATCGAGATATCCAATTTGCATCACAAGATCCTTCTAATCTTCTTTGATATCTCATATAATGTAATCCAAATGTTAAGGTATGCTTCAAATATCGAAGCACCCTATTCAATGCCTTCCAAAGATCATTGCTTGGATTACATGTGAACCTACTCAATTTATTAACCATGAACGCAATGTCCGGGCGTGTGCGGTTCATTAAATACATCGAGACTTCCAATAATGCGAGAATATTTTAATTGATGTATAGGTTCACCTCTATTTTTGGCTAAGTGTAGACTTGTGTCTCTTGGAGTTTTAACAGACTTTCATCAAAGACTCCAAACCTTTTTAGCAGAGACTCAACATAATGAGATTGTGAGAGAACAAGGCCATCACGGTGTTTTAGAAATTTTAATTCCAAGAATTACATCCGCTACACCCATGTCCTTCATGTCAAAATGTTTTGTTAGCATTTTCTTAGTGGACATTATAATAGCATGATTGCTACCTAGAATTAGCATATCATCCATATATAGACATACTAAGACATATCTTGTGGAGTACTTTTATTGTACACACATTTGTCACACTTCGTTAATTTTAAATCCATTTGACAACATCGTTTTGTCAAACTTTTGGTGCCATTGCTTTGGCGCTGCTTTAATCCATATAATGACTTAACGAGTCGCAAACTTTTTCTCTTGTCCATAAGCAACAAATCCCTCGGGTTGCTCCATGTATATTTCTTCTTCTAACTCACCGCTTAGAAATGCTGCTTTTAACATCCATTTGATGAATTTCGAGATTGTGTATCGCAAAGCAATTGCAATGAGGATTCTTATCAAGTAATCCTCGTTCTCGGTGAGTAAGTATCAAAGAAATCAAGACCTTCTTTTTGTCTATATCCTTTTGCTACCAATCGAGCCTTGTATTTATCAATAGATCCATCGATTTCAACTTTTCTTGAAAATCCACTTGCAACCTAGAGGTTTATTTCCGGTGGGAGATCAACCAACTCCCAAGTGTGATTTTGCATTATTGACTCAATTTCACTATTGATAGCTTCTTTCCAAAAAGGAGCCTCACGGTGTTGACATTGTTTCACCGAATGTCTTATGTTCATTTTCGATCATGTACGTTAGAAATTACAACCAAAGGACGTGAGACTTTCTAGCCCTTTTCTTTGCGTCCGGGTTCTTCTTCATTTTCATTATCATTTGCGATGTCGTAAGTTCATTTTGTTACACTTACATCAATTTTCTTCTACGAGGAAAGACATGTTCAAGAAACTTGCATTTCTTGATTCAATGATAGTATCTTCATGTATATCGATGATCTCGATTTGTGCACAAGAAAGCGATATGCACTCTCATTATGAGCATATCCAATAAATATGCAATCTACGCTTTCAGGTCCTATTTTTATTTGTTTAGGTTTTGGCACTTCTACCTTTGCCAAACACCCCACACTTTCGTGTATTTATATGAAGGTTTGTGACCTTTCCATAACTCGTAAGGTGTTTCATCCTTTACTTTGTGTGGTATTTTATTAAGAATGTGATTTGCCGAGAGGATAGCTTCCCCACAAATTCGGGGTAGACCGAACTAATCAACATAGCATTCATCATTTCTTTAAGCGCATGGTTCTTACGCTCGCAATACCATTAGATTGAGGTGAGTAAGGAGCCGTTGTTTGATGAATAATGCCTTGTTCGTAACAAAATTCTTCAAACGGCGCTCCATATTCTCCACCTCTATCACTTCGAACAATTTTTATTGTTTTGCTAAGTTGATTTTCAACTTCATTCTTATAATGTTTAAACATTTCCAAAGCCTCATATTTGCTTCTTAATAAATAAACATAGCGATGCAAGGAGTGCAATCGTCAATGAAGGTAATGAAATACTTTTTCCCACCTTTAGTTTGTATAAATTTCAAGTCATATATCGGCGTGAATTAATTCCAAAGGTGAAGTATTTCTTTCAACAGAAGGAAACGGTCAAGTCTTAACTTAGCCTCAACACAAGTTTTCGCATTTGTGATTAGGATCGAAACTTAAAAAGGTAGCAAATTTAAGTTCATTAATTTGCGCATTTAAAGTTTGCGTGTCCTAATCAGCTATAAACAAGAAGATTCAACGATATACGCAGAAGTAGAAGCTTCATTAATCTTGTTCAATTTGGGTACAATAGTAAGGACGTTCATCTTGAACATCCCACCAGTCATATATCCCTTCCCCACATACATTCCATTCTTAGTTAGTACAAATTTGTCAGATACAAATACTAACTTAAACCCATTCTTGCTAAGAAGAGAACCAGAAACAAGATTTTTTCGAATATCTGGTACATGCAGCACATTGTTGAGGACGAGTTCCTTGCCAGACGTCATCTTCAAGGTTACCTTTCCTTGTCCTTCAACCTTTGAGCTTGAGGAATTTCCCATGAACAGTTGTTCTCCGTTGATAGTTTTGTAATCAGAAAACATGTTCTTTTCAGCACATATGTGGCGAGTAGCACCAGTGTCCACCCACCATTCCCTGGGATTTCCAACAGAATTACATTCAGATATTACAGCAGAAAGGTGCATTTCTTGAACACCCTCAGTCAGATTATCAGTTTCAACTACATGTGCACGATCATTTTGCTTTTTAGGCTTGCGACAGTCAATTGAGCGATGTCCAGGTTTGCCACAATTGTAGCAATCCCCTTTGAACTTCTTGTTCTTTTGGTTGTTCTCAATCTTCTTAGGAGCATAACTCGAGTGCTTCCTTTTCATGTTCTTCTTTGAACTCGATTCAAGAATGTTTGCCTTAGCTTCCATGCCTGGTCCCCCATTCCTCATTTCAGACTTTTTAGTGTCTTCTTCTATCCTCAAGCGCACAATCAACTCCTCCAAGTTCATTTCCTTCCGCTTGTGTTTGAGGTAATTTTGAAATATCTCTATGAAGGTGGGAGTTTCTCAATTACACCAAGCTACTTGGAATGACTCACTTACAAATCAATTTTTCAAAGATGTAACTCATAGAGGAGTACCGCAAATCTTGAACTTGGGAAATAATGATTTAGAGTCAATCATTTTATAGTCCGAATTTACCGACAAGAAACTTTTTAGTTCCTAAGATCTTCTGCTTTATATTTTTTCTCTAAAGATTCCCATAATTCTTTTGCAGATTTCATTACGCTTATACACCATATAATGAATCATTCAAATCCATTCAAGACATAGTTTTTGGATAAAAAGTCGAAATGTTTCCATGCGTCCCAAGGCAATAACCGAAGCTCGATTATTTTCTCCTTGTTGAACCGAAGGAGGATCCTCCGTGAGAAACCTTGCCAAATTAAGCGTGGTCGAGTAAAACAAAGATTTTCTGCTGCCATCTCTTAAAATCCACCCCATTAAATTTTTCAGGTTTCTCCCGTGAGGAACATGAGTCGAAGGCATGCACAGACCACAAAAGAGGGCGTCCGGGAGAGGTGCCACATTAGGATGAATTGCATTTGTCCCAACAGTGTTAGCCATTTCTGTTTTCAAAACAGAAGATCAACAAATTAAAATTAATAATTTCAGTTATGAAAATCGAACCAAAATCTGCAAATGTTAGAAAGAAAATAATTTCGTGATTGAAAGAAATCATGCAGATTTGCAATTTTGAATTTGTACACAAGGCATGCAAATCAAGATTATTCACATTATTAGAATTATATATTCACATCATTAGCAAATTGAAAATTTAAGGGACATGAAGAGCGATATCGCTCGAAATGAAAAATATATAATGTAACCAAAATCGACTTTAGCTATCGTTTTCTGTTTGTCTTTAGCAGTGATATCACACAAAGCAAAAACAAAATCTGAACCAGTAAGCAATGTGAAAATTAAAAGTTACAAACCTTAAAAAAAAATTACCACTTTTGGCAAAGAACCGAAAAACATGCAAATGTTCAATTTCGATATCAACAAAGGTGCAAATTTAGAACTCATGCACATGCTAATTTTGGAACTTCACGAACTCATGCATGCATTAAAAAATAATAACTATGAAAATTTTTTATACATGTACAACAAGATCAACTTCAACTTTAATTAGAATTAAATGGATTGCATGAACATGCACATGAAAACACTTTCTCAAACATGAAACAAAAACAAATTTATAATTAAAAGGTCTTAACTTGTTGTCTTCACGTATCCGGATATGATTCTTAATACGAAAGAGAGATGAATCGGCAAGATAATATTTTGTTTTCTTTCCCAAAAAAATCGCAGATATAAGAAGGATAAAACCGAAAGGATTAATTTCAAGTTTAACAGAGACAGAAATGTATATTATTATTTCGAATTACAGATTCGAATATCACGTAGCGAAGAATCTTGAGGAAATGTAATTTAAAACCATAAACGAAAAAAATGTCTTAAGTTGTTGTTTTCCATGAACTTTATGGTTTCTGTTTCATTTCACGCTTAATTGCAAAGAAAATGAAATAAATAAACATTGCATAAACATATGTAGCAAATAAATGATATTCATCTCGCAACCGAAGCGTAAAATGGAAACAGGTACAAATCCGAAATAAAGACGATCGAGGCGAGAACTTGGTTCTCTGTCCTTAAGACATTTTTACCCCGCCACACGATGCTTACGGTATATGGTAAAGAGTCTCCCAAGATACAACGATCGAAAAACTTGTAGGTGAGCACCGTACACTACAAGAACAGCGAACCAGGAATGAACACTCTCTGAAAAATGCAAGAACGACGCTGAAAAACAGTGAAAGAAAGAAAAAAATTGAAGAGATGCTCTGGACGATTTCTGTGTGTTGTGTTTTTTGAATGAACACCTGAGGAACTTATTTATGGAAGATGGATGAGCAGTTGATCAGTTACCAAGCACTCCACTTGCCCACGTCTCTCCATGCATGGTTTCCACTTACCACACTTGAATGCACGGTTGTGTCTTTGGAGGGAAAAAAATTTTCAGACAACTTAAATTTTATCCAAAATTTAATATTTGATAAGGCCTAGCCAGTGCCCACGAACCCGAACCCGAGCCCGATTTCTCATTCAAATTCCAACAATAATTATGATTCATTGAATTTAATTACTTCCAATTAATACACAACTCAATTAAATTGTCTAATTATTCTGGATATTTCATTTTACGAAACCTTATGTGTGGACACATTAAGTTTGCTAGAGAATAATTTTGCTATTATTTTCTCGACCAAGGACCTTATTAACCTACCAAATATGATATGTCTGCTTTTCGGTTGTTCAGTCATTACTCTCAAAAGTCTTATAGTTTGGACGGGGTGGGGCTTTGTACAATTTTTTTGTAAACGCATGAATTCGAGTTGTCACTCATTTAATGAAATTGAGCACGTATAAGATTTTAACGTGAAAAATGAACCTGGTTGTACGTGAAGAACTTACTAAAAATAATATTTAAATGATATACGATGATCATCTCTAACATGTTAAATTTTTAGATCAAGTGATTCAACATAGTATCATAACTCATTCGAATTAAACAAATAATTCAATTTGTCTTAAATTTAAACGAGCATTCAAATTTTAATATTAGTGTGCTTAAATAATTCACTATCTTGTAGGGGCATGTTAAGAGTAAAATTCGATATCAATTAAGTATAAAATGCCAATCAACATATAAATATTTGTCTTATTCTTAACAACGTTAATATTTTAAACTGAAACCAAAATTTTAATAAAATGCACTTCGACATTAAATATTTATTTAAAAATAAAAACACACCTAATTAGAGAGAAATCATGAATAATACATTTCAATATACATATAATTTACTTAATATATTAACTTGAAATATGTGAAAAAAAAAAAAAAAAAAGACAAATATAAAGTACCGAAAAACATGCAATGCAAATACATAAAATAGTATTTAGGTCATAACTTACCATCTTTGAAAATATCAAACTTATCAATAACGAAGTTTAAATCAATCCCATCAGCAATACCATTAATTAATACCAAGATCATTGTAAAGGCGTTATAATGGCCCCTTAAGAATTTATTTAATATAAAAAAATTAAAATCACAAAACCTTTATATTTTTTTTTGATGAATTTTGGTTTAAATTCTTTTTAATGAAATTAAAAAATAAAAATAATTCCAAAATTTAGCGGGGCCTAATTTGTTGTACTCGTGCGTGTATCTTGTCATTCCTTATAATTATGATTCATTGAATTTAATTACTTCCAATTAATACAAAACTCAATTAAATTGTCTAATTATTCTGGATATTTCTTTTTACGAAAACCTTATGTGTGGACACATTAAGTTTGTGTTTAATAATTTCGCTATTATTTTCTCGACCAAGGACCTTATTAACCTACCAAATATGATATGTCTGCTTTTCGGTTTTTCAGTCATTACTCTCAAAAGTCTTTGTTTGGACGGGGTGGGGACTAGTACAATTTTTTGTAAACGCATGAGTTCGAATTTTGTTGTTACTCATTTAATGAAATTATGCACGTATCAGACTTCAACGCGAAAAATCAACACGGTTGCACGTGAGAAACGTGTTGAAGATAATATTTAAATGATATACTTGTAACTCTCTCTAACAAGTTAAATGATATACATTGTAGCTAATTAAGCTCAAATGAGCATTTAAATTTTAGTATTGGTATGTTCAAACAAGTCACCATCTTGTAAAGACGTGTAAGGACGGGTTAAGAGTAAAATTCGATATCGATTGCATATAAAATATCAATCAACATATAAAGATATGTCTTACGTACTTCCTTTTAAACTGGAAACAAAGTTTTAATAAAACGAACTTCAACAATACAATCAAAAAATATTTATTTCAAAATAAAAACACACTTAATTAGAGAGGACATCGTGAATAATACCTTTCAATATACATATAATTTACTTAATATATTAATTTGAAAGATGAAAAAAAAAAAAAAAAAAAACAACAACAACATAAAGTACGGAAGAACCATGCAATGCAAATACATAAAATACTATTTAGGTCATAACTTACGATCTTTTAAAATATCAAACTAATCGATAACAAAGTTTAAATCAATCCCAACGGCAATATCATTAATTAATAGGATAATTTGTAATTTTGGTCCCCAATCTTTTAAATATTAACTAATCTATTCTTAACCATTTTTTTTAACACCAAGCATCTTCAATCTTTCAATTTGTTGCAAATCACGTTCTCATTGACATATTTGACCATTTTGCCCTCTGTTTTAAATAAACAAAAATAGAAAAATACTAAAAACAACAACAACAACAAAAAATTGTAAATAAAGTCCCACAACTTTAAAAAAACACAAAATAACTTCATCTTCCCCAAAATCCACCCCATCCCCCATGGCCAAATCATTTTCACTCTAACATAACTTTCACCTACAATCAATATTATCAACCACAAAAATCAAATTAAAAACATATTAAACAACCAAGAATTCCTCTGATTTGGAACTCTTTTCAAGAAATTGAAGAATCTGCACTCACCAAACTCCATCAAGAATCTCCAATCCCAATCTTCCCAATTGAACTCTTTTGCGTATCCATCTTCATGTTTCTTGTTGTTGTTGAAGAAGGAAGGTAAAAGTACAGCGCGAGGCGAAGGCAACATGGAAAACGCCGACCCCGGGATATATGGATGGATTGAAGCTGTAGAACTCACTGATCAAGTCCCAGCAGCTTTTGGTTTGCAAGAGCCACAACCTGCACGTTCTATGTGTTCAGTATGACTAACTCATAATAACAAACTAGTTACTTGCTACTTTAAAAGGACTATGGTTGAAGGCATACCGCAAAAGCCTCGTTGATTTCATAAAATGAATTTGAGAAGCTTCTAGGCCAGCATTTGATATAGCTTTCGGTATTGCAAAGGCTGGAGCAGTTGTAAATAATTCTGGTGCCTGCACAATGTGTCCCAGTCAAACATTAAAATAGTAAACTCAACCTTAATCATATATGAAGTAGAAATGAAAGCAAAGAAAATTTCATCCTCTAATTCCTTCATGTTTTCATTCAAGCTAAGCAAAAACTTAATCTGCAGAGTGGAGATCACTTCCACTCTAAAGAAGCATATTTTTGGGAAAGATGAGATTATTTTGTGCTTTTTAAAAGTTGTGGGACTTTATTTATAATTTTCTTTTATTTTTTTGTTGTTTTTAACTTTTGTCTATTTTTGTTTATTTAAAGCGAGGGTAAAACCGTCAAAATATGTCAATGCGGACCGATTTGCAATTAATTCAAAGGTTGGAGATGTGTCCAATTTAAAAAATTAGTTATGGGTAGATTTGTTACACGATTTGAAAGGTTGGGGACTAAAATTATAATTTACCCTAATTAATACCAAGATCATTTTGATTTTTCAGCATAAATAGTCATCGGCCTTTGGAATAACCTCATATTCAAGGGTAGACGTCATTGGCCTTTAAAATAATTTATTTTTTATTGGTGCAGTTTTGAGTTGAATATTAGACGCCACAAAACATCAATTAGGTAATCATTCATATTCAAGGTATGCTGTGTGACATTGTTTTAAATGTTTAACTATACAAAATAACAGGCTTAAAATATCAAATCGTAGTTAATAAAATAAAGTTCAATGACCTAAAATAAAATCGCATTCAAAGTTAATGACAAGTAGTGGAGATAATCATAAAATAAAAAGGAAAATTAATTTATCTTCTCCTCCAACTCTTCTTGAGTCGTCCCTCCCTACTATCGATCGATGAAGATTTTTGGTCAAAAATTATAATTTATGAATTGATTGTACTTAAATCTACATAAACAAATATTATAAACATTTAAATTAACAATAATTAACAAATATGTATGAGCTGACAATATGATATATAATGTAGAAGTGCATTTTTGATACTGTGGTAGATATGTTATTATTTGATTCTTATTTATTGCAAAAATAAAAATAAAATAATGCAACTCAACTTAATTTATAAATAATTAATTTAAAATTTTTATATATTCTATTCGTCAAATATAAATTTAAAGTTGTGTCTCCATCGCTAAGCTGAAATAATGAATATTGGTGGTAATGAAAATATAGAGTGCTAGAAAGCTAAAATTAGCCCACCAAAGCAATTAAAGCCAATAAAATGGACACCACTCATGCATGAAGCAATAATTATAGAGATATTATCATGAATTTTGCAGTCTAATATCTAATAAGAGGGAAGAGAAAGTCAAGTGATATGTAATTAATGTGACTTTATAACAACAAAAATTCTACAAAATGAGCATACAATTTCAACTCTCTCCAAATGATCTTATCGTTTGTGTATTTTCAATGACTTTGCTCGTGCGATCGAATTGGAATCGACATTTCCTAGTCCATTAATGTTAAAAAGACACAAGATTTTTGCACCCGAAAGGTCTCTTTGTCCTGCAATACACACAAGGACATGTACTTGCATACGTATTATTAAATGAGTCTTGGATTTCTATCCTAAAAGATTAACTTTATTAGGAAAAGTAGTATCCTTATAATATGTCGTGGAAGATGGTGACTCATTCAACAACAATATTCTTAAAATTCAATTGCTTATTTGAATTTTAGATGGATTAAATCATACATTTGAACTTTTGAGATTGTATATAATTTCCTACATAAAAAATAGGTAATTGAGTGAAAAATTTGGTATTTTGTGAAGTATATAATTTAAGTAACATTTCAACAAATGAGTAAATGTCAAAATATATATATATATATATATATATATATATATATATATATATATATATATAATGGAATACAAATCCAAAGTTTAAAAAGTGGTAAAATTTTTTGTACATATTTATGTCGGGAATACCGACATAAATAAGAGCATTATGTCGGTTTGACCGACATAAAATGTGTATTTATGTCAGTTTTACCGACATAAATATTGTCTTTATGTCGGTAAAACCGTCATAAATGTTGGCTCGTTTTACTTAAATAAATTAGCTCCTTTCAATCGGGTCCTTCAAGGAATAGGTCAAAAATGAAAAAAAAACCCAAATCTTCTCCAATCCTTTCTAAAAATTTGCCCAAATCGATCCATATTTCTCAATCTGAAACCATATTTGAAAATTTTCCAACCATGAGGTGCAGGTTGCAATAAAATTTCAAACCTAAAACATGTATGTATTTTGATTTGTTAATTTCATAATTTTGTACTATTGTTTCAGTTCATTATTATTATTATTATTATCAATTTTTTCGAACTGTTTTACAGAAATATATTGGAAAGCTAGTATGAATTTTTAAATTTTTTCCCCATACATTTGTCGGATTTTGTGGAAGGATGTGTACATATTTATTATGAAATTTTGGGTGATTATTTGGTAAATCGTGGGCCTAAATAATTACATTAAAGTGTCATTTAACATTGAAGAATAGGCCCATAACAGATAGACGCACGAGAAGGAAATGAAAGTTTATATTTCACTCAGAGTAAGAAACAACTCTCCCAGAATCTGATACATAATGATAAATTAATCTTACTAAAACTTAATGATTGAAGATGAGAGGATAAGATAAGATTTAATAAGAATGGAAATTGAAAAGGAGAACATATATCAGATAACATATAAAGTAACTCTTCGTGGTGCGTTTGATGAGTTCAATATTCTTGCATTCTTGGTGGTGTTCTCAAATAGGAAGACAACACCTTGTTGAAGTTGAGTCCAAATATTAACTATACATGAACTACTTACATTTTTCTCCTTTATCAACGGATAAATGTTGTACTAAGGGAATTCGACAAACATAAATTCATTAGAAAAATGTTGTTTTAAGGGAAGTGGACAAACATAAATATCTATCTTATTTGTAATCGCTTTCTTGGCCATGTTTTTTGTATCATGGCCTAGAATTGGAAAAATTAATTTTAAGATATATCTCGTTTATGTTAGTTCACTTATGTATATTTAGTTGTTTTGTTTAATCTTGTGACATATTTTCTTAAAAATAATTCAAGAAATGGTGATGAGTTGTGTAGATAATTGTTTTTATAAATGTATATGAAACCATTTGTGTTGGTAATTAGATTAATTGATTTATTTTTGCGTATGGATCTTGAATATGTTTTAACCGAAATTGTTAGATTTGGTGGACAAACTACACAAATTAGTAATACAAGGTACATGTATGTGGTTATGCAAAATTATAATAATCACCGACTTGCAAAATTTAGGAATAGTTGTTTTCAATATTTTGAAGATTTGCGTATAGGCAATTTCAATTTAGTAGAAAATTAGTGCATCAATTCTTTTTGTACATTCCAATAAAGCACATGAGGTATGGTTTAGAGTGAATGGAAAATTAGCTAGATTTGGGATGCATGGATATTGTTTAATAACTTAATTGTTTTGCCATTACAATCCTAATAATTTGAGTACGTTGAAAGTGTTTTCGAAGTACAAACTTTGTAGGACGTTGCTAAATAATTCTACACATATATTATTGAATAAGTATAAGTTAAGACTGACCTTAATTATAGAAGGAGTACTAAGGCCAATGGATAAGAAAATAATAAACATAGAAACACTATCATTAGTAGAAAATTTGAATGTATGCTATGAATATCTATGGGGAAGACATTGTTTTGGTCTTTATTAACCTCTTGGGATCACCGAGCAACAAAGGCGAGTGATAAGAGTAGCAGGATTCTCAAGTATACCTTATATTGTTTTTCCATTGCATTTCAGGTGAGAACCTGTAATTATTTTTAATCTATTGTAGATTATATTATAGTGGTAGGTTTACTGATTATATTATGATATTTTTTGTATTCATTTACAGTTCTGGATGTACAAGGCATGTCCTCATATAGGTCAAACTTTTGTTGAGAATTTGTAAAATACATTTTCGCGCCTTTTGAATTGGGATGCACATCATCAAACACAGGCAACTGGCATTATTGATTTTCTGCAGTCTAATGAGGTTTTGTTAATACATTTTGAAAACATTGTATACATTGTTCTATATGTTTTTGTAATGCAATATCTTATTTTGTGGATTCTCGATTTTGCCAACACTTCAACCGAGTGAAGTAGAAGCAGAACAACAATATGTTTACAATTGCTCTACCAGTAGATGCCCGTTTTGATTCAGCTGTGCACTAGTTTGTGTATGGGCATGAATTTGACCAAGCTGGTAGTAGACAAGAAATGGATACTAATAATGATATACCAAAACAGATGGGCGAACCAGTTGAAGGGCCAGTGGACGACTATGGACATATTGTTGAATCTCCTAGTTGGTCGCCATATTTACTTGATTTTTGACTATCTAGAGAGAACTGGCATGTAGGACGTGCTGATCAGAATTGGGCCCCAAATGTTCCACATATGGATTACATACCTACCATGGAAGGGAACATCCTTGAATATGGCACTTGATCACATTTAGGTTATGAACAGTCTCAATTCTCTGATTATGTCACTAATGAGCATTTGAATTCGCTATTTGCTGATAAACGTTTGTAATTTGATCACCAACCGACTAGTACAAGAGATGAGTTATTGCAGCTGTTATGGTCATATAGAATCGTTGGTATCGAGTAGTAGCAAAGACGTTAGCGATAAATATCAGGAGATACAACAATATATTGATAGCAAACTAAATTCATTTCACCGAGAGCAAAGTGCTCATTTTGGTTCTCTTCGTGATGACTATCATTCGATTTCTGAGAGAGATATGCAAAACTCTCTTACACAAATTCGTGGAATGTTTGATGGGATGATCTTGGACAAAATACCATCTTGCGGTCAGTGGCGATCACATGGATTTTGAAGTAGGACATGTAAATGTGAACCCTACTGTTAGGATGTCATGATCGTAAGGGTGAGAAGCAAACTAGAGCTTCCTCATTTGGCTCTACTCATATTCCTATATTATGTGATATTGATAGACGTAGGAAAATAATTTTATTAGATGGATGCATCGTATGGAAGCATGGGTGTGGCTACAACATTTGTTTGGTATTATTATGAATTCTATCCACTTTATTTAGCTAATATATAATTGGCTGTAATGTCACAGAGATCTTATAGAATTGCTTGGCCAGCTATTAATGAAACAATGGCTATAAAATATCGAGAGGGCTGAATTTTCACTGAAACCGTGGTAACATTTTGTACATTGTCTTATTTAAAATGTACTATAATTTACGTTAATAAATTCTGTTTATATTCTTACATTCTTACATTATTATTATACAGGTGCTAGACAATGCTATGTTCTTGATATGATCAAGAGCTATTCAATTTCCAGACATATTTTCACATCGTTTTGACATGTGTTTTGGAGCACTCTTTGTGTTTGTTTGGGTTAAACTATTGGATAGTAAAGGACGACAGAGACATCACGCTTGAGTATGGTCCAATAATGTAAGGATATGCATTTGGTTCTACTCCGAAAAAGTGTACAAAAAAATGGAAAGATTGTGGTCACCTATTGTGGCCACATTTGATTGAAGATAAATTCGGGTCCTTTTTTATGTTGATTTAAAAGCTTGGAAGTTGATGTCGATCGACAATAACTAGGGTGCTACAAATGATGCAGTCATGTATTCCCATGCTGCTTCATGCATTAGGCTCATTCCAGACATGATTTGGAGGTTAGAAGTATATGGCAAGAATAAACCATCACAGTATTGGCGAAAACCATGTATCGAAATACCGCAACTTCAATGTCATAGGTAATGTATTCTAATTCTCAACAAGTATAGTTAAATTACAAATTGTCTAACAATTTAAATGGTTTGTTTGTTATGATCCATTTGCAGTGATAGTGGAATGTTGGTGATTAAATATTTGGAGTGCTTTCTAGTTGGAATACGTTTAGATGCTGTTACAGAGGAGAGGATAAAATAAATGTGTACATGCAAAAACTGGTCCTTGATTTTTTCCATAATTAATTTTTCTTTTTTCCAAATGAACATAGTTAATACATGATGTAGTATTGTTAGTACCTGTGCTAATATCACTGTATATTTTGTTATTTTTTGTTTGTTTGTTTTATCAAACAGTGTCATTCATATTTGAAATCAATATATGTATATAAAGCAGTTATTTTCAATCTTTGTGTATTGTATATAGTATAATAATCCACAACCTTAATGTCATGTAGTATATTGTCGCGTTTCCATATTTAAGTAGTGTTCCATATCATCTGATTTCAGTTGAAGCTTTGATAGTGACAATCATTATCTATTCTAGTAAAAGCTCCAATATGTGGTGGTTGAAATACATAACAATACTTTTATCAAGTAATAAATTTCAATACGGATATGATCGACAATGATTATCAATGAAATTGTAAATGGTAAAAATAGCGTTGGGAAACTAGTATCGATGTCCCAAGATTGATAACATCGACTATAGTAGTCATTGTAGGTGTATGCGATGCCATGCTAGATCTTCAACAACACATTCATCAATCAGTACATATAAATTATTAGATGATTGTCATAGAAACCATACAATTTGAAGGTAAGAAAATCAAGAACAACAATTGGAGAGACGCAAGATTACCTATATAGTCAAAGGTCACAATGAAAAGGAAATATATACCACTACATACCTTAAAAAGTTGCGTTGTATCAAGAGTTGCATTGATGTCCAAGAAGCATATTTGGGAGTCATCTAAATCACTCATTATACATTACACTATTTAAACTAGCTCCATGATAAACCATAGCCTTCTATATTGGGACCTTTCAACCTTAAATCGAGATTACCAAATTATCCGAAGGAGGCATAGATGGATGTTTGCTAGAATGAAAAATCTATACTTGAAGATAGAATCATCTTAGTGACAAGAATGAATGGATTTTGGGGCATATAACGGCGTCGCTTCACCTCCCCATTGTGATGTATTTGCTTTGAATTATTTGCACTTGCAAAAATATTGTTTAGCAATCAATACATACACCTACGTATACAAAAATGCGTAGCAAAACACTATTTACCGTGCCATGGACAATGGTTGCTTATTGTCGACGAACTCAACAATGGTAGCTCTTTGTCGAGTTCCCGACAATGACAATAATAGTAGCTTTGTCGAGTTCCTCGACAATTGTAGCCCATTGTCGAGGAAGTCGACAATTTAGCCCATTGTCGAGGAACTCAACAATGGTAGTACATTCTTTTGATAAACTCGACAAGCGGTAGCCTATTGCCCACAAAATTGATAATGGTGGACTATGCAAACTATTTTCGAGGATGTTTGTGTTGGCAAACCATTTTCGAGAAGATCCGCCATGTAAAACTCGAATGTAGTTACTGATGGTTCATCGATAAACTCAAATGTAGTTACATTAGGTCGATTTTCGATAAGGTGGTCCGACTAAAATTCAAATGTCATTACATTAGGTGGATTTGTTTAGGATTTTTGTTGGACAACTAATGGAAATATAAATATAATGTTTGTGCTAAAAAAAATGCTGAAAATGTGGGATGCTCGAAAAGCAAAATTTATTTTCGAACAAAGATTTTGGTAATTATTATGTTGTCATATCTATGATTAGAAGTCACCAAATCTCAATGTATTGATGGTTGAAGATATGAATATATGTAATGTTGGGATTTTTGTGATCTCAAATAAACCCGGGGCAGTGATGATTAATAGACCCGTTATATCTTCATAGGCTTTGAGCCGATGATTGAATGATAATTGTATCGTCCACTCCACAAGTGTGTCATCCCAAATTAATAAAAGGCGTGTGTGGGTCACTTGGAGGTTTTAATGTACCTTTGGGTCATTGCTCGGTGACCCAAAGGTGTTTGACCCGGGTTGAAAGTGGGACTGGCTAGGTTTAGGGTATAATATAATTAGGATATATATATTTAGGGTATAATATATTATGTGTTAATATATTATACTATTACCATACCTATATATTATATTATACCATATATAATATATATTATTACACTATATATATTAGTTGGTTTGGCAGATAATTAAGACCAAAATCACAACCATTATTTCCACACGTGGACGCTCATGTTATAGAAGCACCAAAACCAGAAAAAGCCATTGCCATTGTTATTTGACATATTTTCTTTGTGAAAATTGCAACCCTGTTTCTCCCTTTATTTTCTTTGGTGAAATAGGTCCTTCTTAGTTTGTCTTTGTAACTTGGTGTTACCTTTGTGGAGTTGGACGATGTAATCGAGTCCTATCAATTGTTCTTGCAAG
>CM042674.1:24018420-24061409 GCA_023638005.1 Forsythia suspensa | reverse complement strand
TTCACTCTTTTTGCGTTTGTTTTCGACCAAGAACTCCAAGCCGCTTTGTCAATGCGACAAGTTGTGGATTAGTAGGTGATTGACTATAAATCTCATGAATACACCGCTACTTTTCTTGGGTGGTGCGATCGAGACAAAAACATAGTATGTGTGTTTGCAACTTGACTCATATAGATCTAGGTGCTTCGTTGACATTTTTTATTCGCAATGGACCCGTTTGCGAGAGGAGTTCACTGTCGATTTGGACTGAGGAGATAGCCCAGAGTAAAAATATTGAACTTGTTGGCCTTTTTTAATGCCATAGTTTGGACATTTTCTGAGCAACTCTTTGAATCTGTCCCAAGCTTCATGATACATTTTTCCATCTAGTTGCTGAAAAGTAGAAATTTCTAGCTTCATCTTTACTACTTTAGCTGGTAAAAAATACTTGTTGCAGAATTTTCTAGCTAAGTCATCCCAAGTGGTGATACTAACATGTGGTTACGAGTCCCAACCATTCTAGAGCCACATCCCTCAATGTATAGGAAAATAAAGCGAAGTTTGATGGCACCTTCACTCACTCCTTGAGATTGAAAGTTACGACACATCCGTAGGAATATGGAGAGATGAGTATTCGGTTTTCATTCGCCTTTCCATAGAAGCTGCAGGTTATTCTTTGAAGAGATTAATCGGATCGGCCCTTAATTGAAAGTCGTTTTGACCAAAAGTAAGATAAACTATGCTAGAACGATCGGGAGATGTTGTTGGAGTTAAGAATGGAGCTATTGGCATATTTCCATCATCATCATCTTCTTCATCATAATGTTCTTTGAATTTCTTTGAGTTGCCAATCGGGGCGCTTCTCAGTGTTACTCTTGCGACCTCTTGTTGACTTCTCTTCTTATTAGGCATTATAATTATATAATGCCTAATAGAAAATTAATTATATTATCTTTTTCATTGTATAGTTACTCAAATGGAAAATATCACAAAACTAGAGTTTGTCACACTTGATCTATCTAGCAAAAATTATTTGTCATAGATCCTCGATGCTAAAATTCATCTCGTCTCAAAGGCACTGGGAGAGACAATAAAAGAAGGAAACATAGCATCCCTTAAGGATCGTGCAAAATCATTTATTTTTCTTTGTCACCATTTCCACGATGGATTGAAAATTGAATACCTCAATTGTAAAATATCTACATGTCATTTAGAAAAACTTGAGCGAAAGATTTGACCACCGGAGGATTTGTAGTCACCTTAAAGTCCACTACAAATGGATGCACCTTCACTTGTAGGACTTTAAAAGCTGTTAATGAGTATAATTCTAAAATATTCAGAATAACTTCAAAATCAACTCTGTGTGGATAAAAAATCACTGATGAAGATATGTTGGAAAAAACCTTTTCTACCTTCCATGCCTCAATATGATCCTACTTGAGCAATATCGTTATGCCTCCAATATGATCCTACAACAGCAGTATTGTTAGTGTGGTTTTAAAATGTACTCAGAACTCATATCCCTTTTGCTAGTTGCTAAACAAAACAATGAGTTGTTGATGAAAAACCATAGGCTATGTCCAACTAGTTCCACTACATTGCCTAAAGCAAATACAACATCAAGCCATAAATGCAGATGTGGACGCAAACATGAACATGAACATGGACACAAACGTGACCGTGGACGCGAATGCGAATCTGGACGAAATAATGGCTACTATCAACCACAAGGTAACAACTTTAAACAAATGAAAACAACTTGTCCAAAAGGATACGAACAAGATTGCTTTAGATGTAGAATGAAAGGGCATTGATCACGTACTTGTCAAATGACGACGAAACATCTTGGGGATCTCTACCAAATATCAATAAAGGAAAAGAAAAGGTGGATACCAAATTTGATGATTTTATGGTCTAATTGATATGACTCACTTGGATGCCTTTAATTTTTTTCGATCCAAGTGGCAATATTGATCATTTGATTGGAGAGCGGTGTCTTTGGAAAATATAAAATAGTTTGTTTTCAATATCTTAGTAGTTCAATTTGATTTAGAAGTTTAGTTTGAAATATGTTTTATTTTCCTTTAAAGTTTGAGACTTTAATTTGAGTTGTTATACATTTTCTTGATTGATTGAAGTATTACTTTAATTTCAACTCATTTTTTTAAATATGTATCTAATCATGTTTATACATTCAGGATGAATTGTCATTATATCTTTTTAGCTGATAGTGCAACTACGCATTCAAGAAAAAAAAAATTTGGACTTAACATTAGTAGAATTATCTTATCAAATAATATAAAATTACATATTGATGATGCACTTTACTTCAATAAATCCAGAAAGAATTTGATTAGTTCTAGAGATATCCTTTGTAATGGATACTACATTGAGACGATGGAAGAAAATAATAATAAATATCTTTGCAGAATTTCTTTTGTATCTGGCCAGATGTAGATAAAAAAACTCACGACACTCTTATTTGGTATGTATTATACATTTATAAAAATAATTGAATAAACAATATTATGAACCCGAAGTTAGTTGAACCAAAAAGTTTTATGCTTTGGCATGATCGACTTGGAAAACTATGAGCAATAATGATGCACCGAATAATTAATAACTCACACGAACATTCTTTAAAGAACTAGAAGATTTTTTACCTAATGATTATTCATGTGCTGATTGTTCGCAAGACAAGTTAGTCATAAGACCTTCCAGTACAAATGTTAATGTTGAATTTCCAACTAAGATTATGCTAGTGAATTTACATCACTCAATCAAGATTAATCAATTATGAGCTCAATTATCCGATTACTCAATCAAGAGAATCTGTCTTGATAATGCTGGTGAATTTAGATCACAAGCATTCGATAATTATTGTATGTCAATATGGATTATCATTGAGCATTTGGTTGTCCGTGTCCATACACAAAATGGATTAGCAAAGTCGTTTATCAAACGTTTTCAATTGATTGCTATGCCATTATTTATGAAAACAAAACTCCTAGTTTCTGTTTTGAGGTCATTCTATATTACATGTTGCATCATTGGTTCATATAAGACCAACTGCTTATCATCAATACTCACCTTTACAACTTGCATTTAGTCACAAACCTAATATTTCTCACTTACGAGTTTTCAGTTTTGCTGTCTAAATCCAAATTTCACCTCCACAACGTACCAAAATGGATCTCCAACGAATACTTGAAATTTATGTTGGTTTTGATTCACCATCCATTATAAGGTATCTTGAACATTTTAACAGACGATTTATTTACTGCACGTTTTGTAGATTGTCATTTTGCAAATCAATTACCTAAAGTGACAAAGTCATATGCAGAATAAAATACTACATAAAAATTGATGTCCACGTAGGATAATTTGCTATAGTAAATGAATTTCAAATACGCTAGAAGCATGGTCGACTAATTGATGTCAAAGACTTGTACCTCGAAATAAAAAGGTACAGAGAAAATCCAACTAAAACTTCTAATAAAAAATAGTAAAAAATTGATTAATCAAATCACGATAATGTGGTTCTGAAGAACCATAAGTGTATGAAAATAATGAGATTTCAATAAATTATTTATTATCTCATAAATTTTGAAAAGCGAAATATTGTCATGGACAATATTTTCGCATTTAATGTGGCATTTGATATCATGGACCCTAAACTACAATCTATTAAAGTTAGTCAAAATAGAAATGATTGTCCAAAATGGAAAGAAGTCATACAAGCAAAGTTAGCAAAGTGTTTGGACACGTAGCTCGATTAGAAAAATGTAATCTCAGTGCGATACGAATGGATCTTTGTAAGAAAGATGAATGAAAACAATGAAATTACAAGATATGAAGTTCAACTAGTAGCCTAAGACTTCTCACAAAGACCCGTGATTGATTATGATAAAACATATTATCTTGTAATAGATACCATCACATTTAGATTTTTAATAAGTTTGGTATGTCACAAAGGCTCAAAATACGCCTTATGGATATACTAACTACTTATCTGTATGATTTACTTGATAGTGATATATACATGAAAAACTCTGAAAGATTTAAAGTGCCAGAAGCAAGTAATTGATTCAACATAACTATGTTCTCAATTAAATTGCAAAGATCATTATATGGATTAATACAATATGGACGAATGTGGTGTAATCATCTTAGCGAATATTTGTTGAAAGAATGTTATAAAAACGACGGTGTATGCCCTTGTGTTTTCATAAAGAAAACAGATATTGGATTTGTAATTGTGGCAGTTTATGTTGATAATATAAATCTTATAGGAACTCCTGAAGAGCTTAACAAAACTGCAGATTATTGGAACCATTAATTTGAGATGAAATATTTTGAAAAAACCAAATTCTGTATTGGATTGCAAATTGAACATTTTCAAGAAGGATTATTTGATTATCAATCTTCATATGCAGAAAATGTATTAAAAGCATTTTTATATGAATAAAGTATATCTATTGACATCGCCGATGTTCATTTGATCAATTGATGGAAAAAGATCCATTTCACACACTTGAAGTTAAGAAAAAAAAACTCTTGGACTGACATACCATTCTTAAGTACAAATGGAGCATTAACATATCTTGCAAATTACACTCATTGGATATAGTTTTTTGTAAACCTCCATGCAAGTTATAACCTTGTACCCACTCACAAATATTGGAATGGTGTTAAACATGTTCTTCATTACCTAAAAAGTACTATTGATATGAGATTATTTTATTCACAAAATTTAAGATCTTCTTTAATGGGATATGCAAATGTATGTTATCTCTCCGATCGACATAAAGCTAATTAATCACAACAAGATATGTATTTATATGTGGACGAACAACTATATCATGGAGATTTGTGAATCAAACCTTGACAACAACATCTACAAATTATTTTGAAATTATTGCAATTCATGAAGCAAGTCGAGAATGTGCATGATTGAGAAACATGTCCCATTATATTCAAGAATCTTGCGTATTAACTTCAACAAAGAATAGTTCAACAATATTTTATGAAGACAGTGGAGCTTGTATTGCACAACTCAAATGAAGCTACATCAAAGGGGACAAGACAAAATATATTTATCTAAAATTCTTGTATACACATGAACTTAAGAAGAATAGTCACATCGATGTTCAACAAATTCGCAAGTGATAATGTGGCTGACTTATTCACAAAAACATTGTCGATATCGACATTCAAGAAATTTGTGCATGTGATTGAAATGCGTCGATTTAAAGATCTTTTGTGATTAATATCAGGGAGTAGTTGTACTCTTTTTCATTTGTCTAGGTTTTGTCCCACTAGATTTTTCTGATAAGGTTTTAATGATATAACATTTTTTATACTCCAAATTTTAACAATTAACTGCATTTTTTTTTCTTATTTCGTTTGATATTTTGTCTTATTGGATTTTTGTACTAATAGTCATCAAATGGAGAATGTTATAAAATTATGAAAATACTATTGATGACCATATTTAGATATGTCTTACTCATCTACAAGTGTTTGAAACTATATATATATATATATAAACAACTAAGTTTATTCTTATAAATTCTGTTTGGTTTAATATATATATCCTTACAATAATATAAGAGCCTTTTTTTTTTACTCTAGCTTTTTTCGTCCAACACGACACCGTTTTGACAATGAAATAGCCGCAATTTTTTGACCTTTGTATTTTTTAAAAAAATTGGTGCTTTGGCTTTGGTTTGTCGAGTTACTCGACAAACTAAAGACCGATATAGCCATTTTAGATCTCGCATTCAGGCGATTGGGGCCAAAAGCAGAACACCATCACTAAAAATCGGCATTCAATTGTTCTCTGACTTCACAAATCTTTTCCTCTGGATCTCCCATGAGTAATTGTGTTTTAGTATTAGCACGATTAGAGAAAATTCAAAACCCCCATCAATAATAGGAAAAGACTATGACAAAAGCACACAATATCATAGTTTTGGGAAATTTCAAATCAAATATTTATGTGTCCAAAGATTACATTTCTCCGAATTCTTTAGTACATCCTGTGGTATATTTGTATGAGGTTGCTTGATATTCGGACAATATGCTTTGTCACGCACTATCAACCAAGCTAACTATGTCGCTCGACAACCAACCGTTGCCGAGTTGCTTGGCGACCAGTGCACAGTTCAAAGTCTGTTTGGCAACCACCTGCCCGGTTGTGAGTAGCTCGGCAACAGGCGTGGTTGAGCTACTCAAACAACCATCCTTTAAGTTAATTAGTTTTACTTACATTGCTTAATAATTCATGGTAATGTCTTAGGCTTTGCCACATGATTTAGAGAATGGTTAATGAAGATTATTACAAGAAAATTGCAAATTAGAGTGGCATCAATCTGCAATACAAAATTTTTCCAGAAAGTTGTTGCAGCTCAATAGCCAATTACACAGTAATTATACAATGAGGTTAGCTTTGGAATTGGAAGTTGTGCAATTAAAAGCAAATGCATGATGTTAATTTTGTGTATGCCTCCAAATTAATTATTTTTTAATTTCATGGAAATTGAAATTGTTGTCATATGTAAATGAGATTCATTTGCCAACACATTATACAAAATGAGCGCGCATTCACGTAGGGAATACTTCATTTGACTACAATTTATTTACATCAATTATGGTTTATATTATTGTTGTTTTTAACAAGAGAAAAAAAGTAACCAATTCTCGAAAACCGGTTTTGGTTGCCGAGTAATATATATATATATATATATATATATATATATATATATATATATACATATATATGTATATATATGTGTATATATATACACTTTTCATTACTTCTATACTTTTTATTGTTTGACAGCAGCGGGGAACACAATTTGGAGGAGCTGATCTTTGAGTTAATTAGTTTTACTTACATTGCTTAAGTCTTGGTTGTGCCACATGATTTAGAAAATGGTTAATGAAGATTATTACAGGAAAATTGCAAATTAGAGTGGCATCAATCGCAATACAAAGTTTTTCGAAAGTTGTTGTTGCACTCAATAGCCAATTACAGAATTATACAATGATGTTAGCTTTGGAATTGGAAGTTGTGCAATTAAAAGCGAATGCACAAATGTTAATTTTTGTGTATGCCTGCAAATTAATTACTACATAAATGGTTTATATTATTGTTGTTTTTAACAAGAGAGAGAGAAAAAAAAATTTATAACCAATTCTGCAACAGTTTTGGTTGTCGAGTTGCTTATAAATGGTTGACGAGCAACTCGGCAAGCAAAAGCTGGTTGCCGAGCAACTCGGCAACCAACTTGTATATATATATAGGTGTATCTGGATCCGACTTTCTCTCATTTTCTCTCTCTATTTTTTGCAATTCAAGTGTTGAGAAGAAGAAGAGAGGGGGCTTTTGTGTGAGAAAAAGGGTTTGGTGTTTAAGTGATTTTATGGCGAGAAGTTCGGATTGCATTTGTTGTTTTGGGGGCTCCATTGAAGCTCTGTTTCTCTTTCTTTCTTCCTCCTCGCTCTCTGCATGCAACAATTCCTCTGCTTTGTGAACTCCAAGTGAGTAACCACATTTTCTTACCATTTGTTTCGATGCAGGTGTAAAAAGTGTTCAAATTTGTTAAACACAGTCCTCCGATTCGAAATTCATATTTATTTTTTAAATTGCTTTTTGGTTAATAGATTTTTATTTTGATTTTGTTCTTGTTATGTTTGAAATAAGTAAAACATTTTGACATAGCGGCGCGAGGAGAGCTCGATAGAAGTATTCTCTAAATTTTTTGAGTTTGATGATGAAATTGCGATCATTAATGGTTCATTTTCATTGGAGTGAAATAGTGTTTGTGGTTTATTTGTTGTAATTACATAGAATTGGATAATTTCAATTGTCCATTGCTTGAAATGCTTACCAAGTACCTTTCTTTGGGATGAGGTGTATTGCACTTTAGAAGAGTACATATATAAATTTTGAAATGCTACATATATAAATTTAATTTGTGGGTTTTGTGTTACTTGTTGGGATTTTTTGTTATAAATTTTGCATGTTAAGGTAGAAATTGAGCTGGACAATATAACCAGGTCTTATGTCAAGTATCTCTCATTTGTCTTTCACTTCCTCAACTGCTTCCTTATCAAGTATATGTGGTTTGTATCAAGAAAATAAAAATTCTGGTTGTTTTATCAAGCCTCTTGAATTTGATGTGTTCAGGCACATTTGAAGAAGTCAAGCATCTTGAGAAGCGGATCCCATTATTGTGATACATCTAGGCGTTTTTGAATGATTAATGCGGTATTTTACAAGAAAATATTGAGTAATTGAAATGGACTTCTTAGCTTTCATTTTGATTTCGACTTCGGATTGTTTTGATTGTGATTATGATGCTATTTTTTCCGTGAAGAAGTGGTTACACATGGTAAACTTTTAAAAGTTGTGGTAAATTTTGGATTTTTTGTTGCAAGTCATTCTGTGTGCTTTTGTTGATATGTTAATCTACCCATCTTTGTCGTGTTCAAGTTCATTTTCGAAATGTTTTGTATCAAAATCAAGGTTTTTTATGGTTGGTCTTTCATAGGAAAAATTAATGCTTGTGAATTGTTTGAGAATAAATATCTATATTTCTCTCTTTGTTGTTCTGGTGTGGGATATGTTAAAAGGTTTGAAAGGGTATTGACCATATGTTTATACATTGTGATCATATGTCAACTTTTTGAGTATGGGTACTCAATAAAAAGCCCGTTGGCATTAATTGACTTCAAATTCATCAGCACCTATTGTTTTTGGGTAAGCTCATTCTCTATCTATCATATTGATATTGAGATACAGAACTCGACCGGATGACAAACAAGCATTTTATATACCTCTTCTTTTATTATATCTAATATCTCGTACTTTTCTGTATTCTTTTCAAACAGTTGTAGCACATCATAGACTGGGGATCTTACCAAATTAGATAGGGCACTTGATGGTATATTTGGTTTTGGACAGCAAGACTTATTCGTGATTTCACAACTTTTTTCACAGGTAGTCACCCCTAATGCATTTTCTCATTGCTTGAAAGGAGATAATGGTAGAGGTTGTATTTTGGTGCTTGATCAGATTGTGGAGCCAAACATAGTCCTATCAGAGTATGTATTCAATCTGTTAGATAATTATCGTAACTGGTCTTATCTTTCTGTTTTGTAACCAAGTTTACTTATCATATCTTCAATGGCGGTAAGCTTATATCTAAATTAAAATTAATATATTATTCTTAAAGCATTTACTATATTAATTACATTGATATTATAATATGAAAAGGACAGGGAAACAAAGTTATTCGTACTGAAACAAATGAAGATCACATTTTCTATGTCAAAGCTACAGAAAAGAAACAACATTAAACTGAATAGTAATATGAGATAATCTTCACGCTTGATCCATATTCAACTATAACAGATGATAAAGATGATAGCATTGACAAAGGAAATTCTTTGGCGTGTGCTAATAAATATTCAAATTTAGGGGAATTGAGCACGTCAATCACCAACCGCAAAAAAGCACTCTTCCAATCCTCTTCTACACTGTTTAAATAAAGAAACAAAATGAAACATCATCACAACACCGATCCATGGAAAATATCGAAGGAGAATTCTATTTTGAAAGTCGGAAATGTGCTCTAGCTCTCGACTTTTGGTACAATATTTTTGTTTTCAACTTCAAGATGTGGAGGATTTAATGTAATTTATTTTCAGTATGGATGAAATTAATTTTTTGACAAGTAGTATCATGAACTAGCAAGTCTCTCCCAATGTTCAAATATTTTCATAAAATATTAATGCACTATCTATACAATAATATAAGAGTGTTGTTGGACTTTACTATTCAATTTTCGTCCAAAACGACATCGTTTCGTTTTGGTGACCCCAAAGAAAAAAAAATTCATTTTCATTATATCTCTGCACAGCCTTCTCAATTCCACAGATTGCTACCCCTTTCTTCGTTTGGAACCGTAAAATCGCTTCATCCAAAAACTATTGTCATAGTTGAATGTTTTTATACCAAATTTGTTTTGGGTTTTGAAGATTGATTAGATCTATATTTTTTTCTTTACTTCATTTTGTTCTATATTATTTTTAGTTATATTTAGTCTTCGTACCAAATCTTATTTCGCTATTTACGACCTGTTACCTTCATTTTTGTAGGTGGTAATATGTTTCTATTGAAGTGAATATGACGTTTTAGGTATGGTATACTTTCAATTTTTCCCTTTGTTTCCTTTTTTTTTTTTCCAGATTTCTTACGAGTTTGTTCCTTTTGTGACTGCATTGTTCTCATGTTGGTGGTAATATGTTTGGATTAAAGTGAATCTAAGATTTCAGGTACGATTTAGTTCCAATTTTTTCCTTTGTTCCTTTTTTTCCCCATATTTATTAGATGTTTGTTTCGCTTTCATTACCAAATGAATGCTTAAGTGAGCCTACAACTAGATTTCTTGTTTTCTCGAAAATTTAGCTACAAAATTTCAAGTGGGTGGAGATTTATATAATTTAGTGGCTTATTTTTGTTAATCATTTCCATGGAAAAAGTCAAATGTTTCTTGGATATGTAATGAAAGCATTACTTGTGATGATGAGATCCTATGACTCTTGAAATGAGAATTTGAAGGTCCGACACTCTTTCAAAGAGAGTCGACGAGCTATGTGTCCTCTCGGCAAAGGTCCAACACATCGGTTGGAAGATTGAGAGAGTTGAAAATATGAAAATCTTTTATTGTCCATAATTCATTTTTCGATTTGTTGCTCAACTATTGATGAAATGCCTCAGAGGAAAGAATCAATCTGATCCCAAGGTTGTTGCAAATATTTCTCTCTATAGTATTCCAATGAAAATCATAAGGCTTTGTTTGAAACCCAAATTTCAATGAAAACACTGAGGAAGTCTTAACTTTTTGATGGTTGCCATGAAACTAAACGTCTATATAAATGTACCAAAAATGGGGAGAAGTTTTAAATTTTATGTGTTCTTTATGCCAAACATTTCATCATATTTAAGCATATTTGAAGAAAAACTTAGATTCAATTTTTATTTGGGTAAGAATAAAATGTAAAAGAAAACCGACTTTTTAATTTTCTCTTTTTTGACTGAAATCTAAAATCGAAATAGAGCCTAATTGCCAGTTGAGCATTAATTATGGAGAATTTTGATAATGTATATTATCATTATGATCTCATGCTAATGTTTTCTCTTTCAACTAGCAAATATGCATGAGATAATATATTTGAACTTGTTTTGTAGTATTCTAATCTTATAGAGCCTATTGAAGCGAAGAATGCAAATGTTGAAGATTATATTAAGGTATTTGTTCCATGCGTGATAAAAGGAAGATGTTCCTCTTTAGTAATGTGGTACTAAGGATGTGTAGTATATGTATTGTAGTTGAGAAATTGGCTTTGAATGGTTTCCATTCTATTTTATTCACTTTACATTTGATGATTACATATCTTGTCACAATCGAAGAGTGGCAATATGATGACAAATCGCGAAATTGTGTTTAATGAAGGCACTCAATTGATATATGCTATAATGGTTGTGAATTTCAACAAGGACAATCAGATTGCCTGTCTTTATCTTCTTTTTTGTTTTTTTTAGTGAAGAAAACTTTTGGTCTTGTATTTTTTTGAAGATAACACTTGCTGTCTTTTCCTGCATATTATCTTTAGTTTTAAAGCCGAGTTGGTTGTGCAAGTAGAACCTATCGTCGATCCCTATGGTCCATCAACAATGGATGAGAATCTGAAGGCTATTGTCTTCAGGTTCATATTCTTTTAAGAATGCATTTTTTGTTCCTAACATTGTTTTTCCTCTTTATTTTAACTTCAAATTTTATTTGCATTCATTTCTTTTTTGGCCCTTTTGTGAACATATTTGCACTTCGCTAGATGATTAATTGTAATAACTTTAGAAAATTACATAGGAATCTAAGAATTTTAAGTTAAATAAGACTTAGAGAAATACTTGGATGTCTTTTAATTACACTACGAATAAGGATTATGGTGTAGTAAAAAAAAATAACATGACTTGAGACTTAAATATTGATTTCCTTGAACCTCTCGTAGCAGTGTAACTCGGATTGAATGGAATAGTGAAAAGACCCCAATTGTAATGACACCGCCATTCAACCGTAAATCCTTATTTCTCTCTTTCTAACCAAGAAAATAAAAAAAAGAATCTAATTAATTTAGGCATCACACCATCCGAAATGCTACATTCCCTTTGTGACAATTTGGTTTATTATGCCTCAAACACATACTTCATCGTTTTCAACTTGAAAAGAATGCTTCAATCGATTTTGGTATTCCATTGCCATAAATTCATTTTTATTCTAAATAGCGTGGTTCAACCGATTGCCAAATTTTTTGACCACCATTGATGAACTTCTTATGGATTTGTATCTTTGGATTCTAGATGATCCTTGTCGATTTGAAGCTTTGCTTTGCAAAACCCTAATTTTGATTGCATTAGTGGTAATAAATTGGTCATGGAATGTAATTAACAATTTACATCTACTACTTGTGTGAATTGGGTCTATCCATAGGATGCCACTGGGAATAAGAACTCTAAATTTGGTATTCGAAATGAGAAGCAACATTGGTTTCTAGATCCGCAATAACTGAAGCTTGTTGGTGCCCATTGCCATCTCGAGTCTACCATGACAAAGGTATTCTTAAAATTAGCTTTTTAGGGCACAATTGTTCCTTATGAATATGACTTTGTAACTCTGCTATTTTATCCTTCTAAAATGATAATGAACAAACTATTTTGCACTTGCTAAATTTTGTATGTTTGAGTTCTAAGTTATTAAGTGCACGCCTTTAGATCCATGCTTACATTGCGGTATCTTCCTATCCTAACTCCTAAGAAAATGAAAGAAAAACAAGAAGATAAAATAAGCATTTTAGTAACTTTGGCTGTAGTATTTCACTAATTGAACCAAGCATTTACTTCTTTGTTTGCAGACATTTCTTTATGATCCACGTGTCATTATCTTTTTTTCCAAAGGAGAAATAAGCATAAACTTTGTCTTTTTGGGAAAAGGAAAATTAAGTTCTGTGCATCTCTTTCTTGTCTTCTATTAGTAGTACTTACTCCTATTCTCAGCTCTTCTATGCACAACTTCTGTAGTTCTCTTCAAAAAACTTGTGCATTTATCTGCATTTAACTTATTATTTTAAGATAGTTAAATAATAATACATAATAACTATTGATTGTTGTTCCAGGTAGACATTTTCTGAGACAGCAGTCCTAATAGTGAACTACATTGATGAAATTCGAGCCCAGGGCTTAGAAATTGATTGCTCAAAGATGGAGGTGGTCTAGGAATTGATTATTATCACACTCGAAGCTGTCTTTCCCACTCCCCATTGATATTGCTCTAAAATAATGGTGCATTTTCTCATAATATTTCCACTTTATGTACATAAAATTTCATTCTTGAGTTACTTCTTTCATGGCACCATATTAACTAGGGTTTCTATCATTTGGAAAATGATGAAAATCTTGGAAACTTAGACATTTGGATTTGATAAATATATTCTATATTCTAAAATCTAAATTTAACTAATTTTGTCTGTACTAAATGGGTGTTTGGTCGTCATTAATAAGGTCATGAGAAAGTGCTTGATAATCTTTTTTCGTGTAATCCAATATATAAAGCATCAAGAGTATATTTGTTCAATGGCTATGTCAAATCAAATCAAGTATCCCTCCATGTAGTAATTTTAACGATGAACAATGTGTATTTCATGTATTTCAATTATTAAGTATTATGTAATGCTTAAGTTTTTGTAGAGTATTTTCCCAAGTTGATATACCGTGTTTATCTAATAGTTTTTTTTCCAATTTTTTTAATATCTCCATATAATATTTAACCAAAGTAGATATTATATTACAAATATGAAAATTTATAATAATCAATACATTATTAAATATCGTATTACAAATTAACGTGCATCGCACGGACCAAAAACTAATATATATTGACAATAATATTTTAGGTTGTAATTTAGACTCTTCTCATAAATTACATAGTTTGTTTTCAGAAGACCCTTGTCAAAACCTTATTGTAGATTTAATAATTAATTTGTCTAGAAATTTAGATCTAGAAAATAAAAAGAATTTTAAATCTTTAGAATCGGTTTTAGATCTTCTTAAAACAAGAAACTTAGAACTTAAGAATATTAAAGAAAGTTTAGATTTTATTAAAAATCAAAATTCTGTTAAATTAGAAAAGATTTCCAAAGTAGACTTTTCTCAATTAACAAAGATTTTAGATTTTAATAAATCTAAAGAAAAAGAAAGTTAGAAATAAAAAGATTTTTATTAAAAACGAAGAATCCATTAAAGAATTAAGAAGTTTAATCCTTAGTTAATGAACTAGACCCGATATAGTAGATAAAATTATATCGACGCCTTATAGAATTTTGTAGTAATTTTCCAAAGGCATAACAAAGTTAGATTCTCCCAAGTCTTGAGAATCAATTTTAATTAAACAAAATAATTTCATTATTAGTTTATTGATTTCTTTACATAAGAAGATTGATAATTTAGATAAAGCTAAAATAGCAACTTCTTCAAATAATATAGAAAACGATTTAAGAATTTTAACAAATCAATTAGGAAATTTTAATCTTCAGCCTTCAGGAAAAGAAAAAGTAACTAGAAAATTGCCCAAAGAATTTAAATTTCCAGGATGAGTTTGACCAACTCTTTTTTAGGTAGATCTAGAACAATAAGTGAAGAATCTTCTAGACCTAGTACATCTAGTGTTGATAGAACTTTGTTAGATAGACTGTTAAGAAGAACAGAACAGAATGACCAAAACATAGAAGAAATCTTAGATCCAGACCAAGATTATCAAAGATTTCAGACACATGGTTTAAGATTACTTAATCCAGAAGTTTTGTATAATAGAGGAATTTTTGAGTCAAGAACCCAGTTCTTTAGACATAATAGACAAGTCCCTATTCAATGCATAGGTAACCAAGTTAGAAAGTTAAATTTAATTTCGAGATGATTCTAGAAAAGAATTAAAAAGAGGAATTATAAATTTATGCATCTAGGATTAATAGTCATAGGAATTAGAGGATTAGCAAGAAAAATTTAGTTACATGAAGACTTTAATTACTATATATGATGAAAGATTCAACAATATAGATAAGAGTCAAATAGCTAGCATGGAAGTAGATATGAATAGTAATATAGGTATAATTTACTGTAATCCAGACTTTTTAATGACTATTAAAGACTTTTCAGATAAGATAAAAATAGGAATCCAGACTAAAGGTTATGAAGATGTAGATAGTGGAGATAACCTATTAGTTCATATAGGATTTTTAGGTAGATGTTCTGTAAGCGCTCAAAGTAAATATAAAATTTACATAGACAAAGTAGTAAATTTAATGAGTAGTAAAGGTATAAATATGGTTAAGCCAAAAGAATTTTCGGCAGAACAATTAGCAGGATTAGAATGGGACATGGATAAGTTCTTAGAACAAAAAGACAAGACAACCATTGCCCCCACAGAATCTTTAACGTATAAAGACATACATGGAAGAACTAGTTTAAGATTTATTAATTACGATCAGATAGAAAGACAGATAGAAGATAATCAAGAGAATGAATCGGGTTAGTGAACCTTTCATATATAATGTCCGGATAGAATTATTAGGAGAAGATATAGATAGAATTATCTTTCCCAAAGAATTAGGAATGGACCTTAATAAACAAGAACTCCTTAAACTAGAAGACCAAATGTTTTTAAGTAAACAAATTCAAGAGAATGAATATTTATATTATGATTCAGAAAAGAACGTAAGACTAGGAACTATTCAAGAAGATTTTAAAGAAGAACTTAATGATAATAGTTCAGAAATAAGTTGTGAGAAAAATTTTATGGATACTCAGACTTATAGAACCATAGACGATACTCCTTTTGATAAGACCGTAAAACATGAACCTTTTACATACGGACCAGGATTTCCTCCCAGAGGATCATATAGTAAGTATGAAGAAATTCCACAAGACTCTAGATATGTAGCAAAAGGTAGTGAAAGACCTTTAGAAAACAAGATAGAATTCCAATCACGCAAAAGCGCAAATCTTAAATTTGACCGCTCATGATCCATGAGATATGGACAAATGTAATTGAGGTATGGAAGAATACTATAATAGGTCATTACATTAGAAGTTTCCAAGACATGGAACCTATAGACATGTATAGATATTTAGAGACATTTTTAGAGAAAGTACAAAGGCTATGTGGGAAGCCTATAAGCGAGATAAGAAAGAAGAATTTGAACAATTAGTGGCCTTAGGAAGTAACCCATATAATTTTGTTAATAAGATACAAGTACTTATTACGAGGATCGAGACCCTAATTCAGGGTCGGATGAGTGTACAAAGAAAAGCAATGAGAGATTTAGAACAACTTAGTCTATACAAATGGACTAAGGGTAAGTATGTTAAGCAATTTTTAAATGAATACCATTATTTAGTTTCAATCTCGGGTAACACATTTAATCAAGAACTAGGACAAAAGTTATTTCATAAGTTGCCGGGCCCATTAGGATTAGAAATCACGGATAAATGGAATGAATTAACCTCGGTTAAGGAATTTCCAGATAAAAAATGGAGCATAGGACACGAGAATTCAACATGTAATCGGATGTTTAGAAGAAAAATGTGTAACATTACTGATTCGAAACAACTTAAAAAGACGCAGACTATAAGTTACGTCAGAAAGATATTTTTACTCCTCGGACTTATGGTACTTCAAAACCCATAAAGAAAAAAATATAGGAAAGATAAGAAGGCTAAAAGAAGACCTTTTAAGAAAAGATATTTCTTTAGAAAATCAAATAAGAAAACCTTATTTAGATGAGAACAAACATGTTAGAAAGTTTAAAACGAGATAGAACTTATAGAAATAAGCTTAGTTGTTTTGTGTGTAATAGTAATGAACATTTAGCAAAGACATGTCCTAAAAGACTTAATAGTTATGATAAAAGAGTACTTTAATAGAATGTACTAATGAAGATCTTATTCAATTAGATGAATATATTTCGAGACAATGAATCTATTTATAGCATTATATCTATAGAAGATAATGTAGAAATTCAAGAAAATTGAGACTACGAAGTTTTAGATGAATTCTCAAATTTCGGGATTAGTGAAGATTCGAGAATCAAGAAGACTTAGATTTCGTCATGACTTTTATTAGATGAATGTAATCATAATTGGTTAAAAAGAACAGGTGCTGATAGTACAGCATGTTTTATTTGTAATTGGTATCCAGCTAGAAAGCTTAGAGCTAAATGCTTAGAATGTTATAAAGAAGCTTGTATTAAATGTTTAGAAGAAAACAATTTAATTGAGAAAGAAGACATTAAGCCAGAAATTACAATAGAACAAATTGAGATTTCAGAAATTAGAATCCTTAGAAGAAGAATTGAGAATATTGAAGACATGCAGAAATTATTAATTCAGAGATTAGAAATCTTAGAATGTAATAATAAAGGTAAAGCAATAGTGATAGAAGAATCATGTCAAAAAGAATCAATTTCAGAAAATCCAGAATTAGTTCAGATAGTTTGTAATTCAGAAAAGCTTAAGAGTATTAAAGTTAAATGCCAGATTAGGATAGGAGAATATATTATTAAATGTTTAGGATTAGTAGACTCTGGTTGTACTAATTGTATAATTAATAAGAAATTAATCCCAGATAGATACTTAGTAAAGGCTAAAAGTCCAATTGAAGCCCAACAAATGGATGAGTAAGCATTATACTTATCTGATTTATTAAGACCTAATAGTAAGATTAGCTTTGAAACTAATTGCGGACTAAGCATAGAATATACATTACCAAAAGATTCAACATGGGTTAGACCGTTAAATCTTAAAGACTCAGACTTTATCTTAGGATTAAGTTTTTTATTAAAAGACAATGGTAGTATTACAATTAGTAAAGACTTTATACATTTCCAAAAGCATACATTATTCAGCCCTGCACAGACTATTTATTTTCCATCAGAGTGCTCAGAGAAGCGTGGTGGTAATAGCAGTAAGAAAGAATGCCCCTGTAAGTTAGAAAGAGAATGTCAATTAGTAGAACATATAGAAAATCAGAATTTAGAAGAGGATGAATTAGAAAATGAATTCAATAATTTAGAAGAATCTGATTTTGATCCAATAGACTTGTTAGATAATGAAAAGATTTATTATACTCTCATAACAGAACAAGATATAGAAAGTTTAATATCCAAATTAGAGAAAATGGAGATTTTAGGAGAGAATGTTTTAAAATACTGGGAAAAAGACAAGGTAACATGTGAGATCAAGATTAAGAATCCAGAATACATAATTAGATGTAAAAATATAGAAGCAACAAATTTAGATCTAGAAGGCTTTAAGATGCATACTCAAGACTTACTTAAGTTAGGAGTAATTAGAAAATCAGACAGTCCCCATAGATCAGCTGCATTCATAGTTAGAAAACATTCAGAGATAGTAAGAGGTAAAAGTAGGATGGTATTTAATTATAAAAGACTTAATGATAATACCATAGATGATGCATATAGATTACCGTGACAAGACCGTTCTTATTAATAGAATTGTAAGCGCAAGATTTTTAGTAAATTTGATCTTAAGTCGAGGATTTTGGCGAAGTTAAGATGCATCCGATAGTATAGAATGGACAGCATTCACATGTCCAGAAGGACACTTTGAATGGTTAGTCATGCCATTTGGATTAAAGAACGCCCCAGGCATTTTTCAAAGAAAGATGGATAGTATTTTTAATAAACATAGTAAGTTTGTAGTAACATACATAGATGATATCCTAGTTTTTAGCAAAAATAGGAGAGAACATAGAGGACACTTGCGTGATTATATTTTGTAATTTATTAATCATGGATTAATAATTAGCAAGAAAAAGATGGTTCTTTTTAAAGAATTTATAGACTTCTTAGGAGTCAATATAGGACAAGGAAAGATTTCCTTACAGCCACACATAGCACAGAAAGCATTAGAATTTCCAGATAAGCTTGAAGACTTAAAGCAAATTCAGAAATTCTTAGGATTGGTAAATTATGCTAGACCCTTTATTAAAGATTTAGGAAAATAGCGGGACCCTTATACTCTAAGACATCTCCTACAGACAAAGACATTTTAATCTAGAAGATATTAAATTAGTCCAAGAGATTAAAAATAGAATTAAAAGTTTGCGTAACTAGCAATGCCCTTGAGATCTGATTTCTTAATTATAGAAGCAGACGGTAGTATATTAGGATGGGGAGCCATACTTTTATGTAAGCCTAATAAGTACGCAGATAAAAGTATGTAAAGAATTTGTAGATATAATAGCGGTAGCTATAAAGAAAAAGGTAATTTAAGTAGTATAGATGCGTAAATACTTGCAATTAATTATGCTTTAGACAGCTTTGAATTGTTTATAATTTCTAGAAAGGAAATTTTGATTAGAACTGATTGCGCAGCAATAGTTTCTTTTTATAATAAGCTTAAATTAGATTCAAAGAAAAGTAGTAGAAGAAGATGGCTAAATTTTGTAGATAGAATTACAAATACAGAATTAGTATAGATTTTGAACATATTAAAGGAATTGATAATAAGGCACAGACATCTTAAGTAGAATGATTGTTTCTAAGGATTTTTATCTAACTATTTTATGTTCATTTACGATGTCCGGACCCCCTTTGAGACCGTGAATCCATGAGGAATTCCTTTGCATCTTCTCGCTTTACTTGAGACTTCATCTAGTCGTAACAGAGACTTTATTACCAAGACAAGCTTAGATTCGTAATCAAGAACTTATATGCTTTCCTACAAGTAATATTTCTTTCAAAGTTTTTCCACATATTTCTTTATCAAAAGAAGAGAAATGCATTTTAGACAATTTATGGATCTCTTATAATAAGAATCCAAAAGACCAGAAATATTTCCTTGCATGCATGAATGCATTGTCAGAATTCTTTAATCAGAATAAGAACAAGTTTAAATTTTATGTAGTCATCAAAGGAAAGACACCAGGAATTTTCCACACCTGGATAGAAGTAGTTGAAAATATTAATAATTTTAAAGACCCTCTTTATAAAGGCTTTACTAGTTTTCAAGAAGCATTAGATTGTGCCAGACATCTCATAGGATTAAATTTCTTTATTTCTCCTTCATTAAGAAATTTTCAAGATGCACCATTAGACTTCTCCCTAGTAAAGACAAAAGATTTTTGCACTCACCTGCGAAAGTGTATGCAAAAGAATTTTAAAATTTTGAATGAATCAAATGAAGCATTAATTTTAGAAAGAATTTCTTTACAAAAGAAAATTGCTTCATTAGAAAAAGAAGTTGTGAACTTAAAAATGATTTATCCAAAAGGTACTCACCGAGCCGTTAAGTCAAGTAGCTAGTCCGGTTCAAACGGTAACTCCAGTAAAGACTCATCAAACCCGTTGATGGTCTGTGGACTTGCCCAAAGTTCAACAGACTCGAGGAACTGATGATTTCCTACTCCTTCGTAATGCACTCCAAACCGGGATTTACTTGGCCACCCGGTGGCAAAAGTTTGATTTATTAGTTAACTATTCTACAAGCCCATCTCAAAGCCCAGAACATTTAACCCAGATTCAAATTTCAGAAGCCCAGTGCGCAGAAACCCAACATACCCAGACTTCCAAAGGAAAAGAGATCCTTCAAGATAGTCAAGACCCAAATGACAGTTTTGTTTCTGTAGAAAGACTTCTTTCCCAAATAGAAAAGTATCAAAAGAATGAAAAAATTTTGAAAAGAAGAATTGTTTCAAAAAAGAATAGAAGTAAAAAGAAAGAAGAGAAAAATCTTGAAGAAAAAATAGAAAAAGTCTTAGAAAAGATTGTTACAAAGAAAGCAAGTAGCAAAGAAAAAGACATCCAATGTTCGAATCCGAACCGTAAAAATCGGAGAATTGTAAGAAAGTAATTTTAGAGGAAGTGATGAAAGATTAGGTTGTGATAATTGATTCGGGAATGTCATTTTCCCTACATGTGAGTAACACAATCTTGATACATAGAATCGCAGATTTTTTAGATTCTCTTCCAAAATGTAAGACGCGACAATTGTAATTCATTTTGTCTTGTGATTTTTTTTAGATAAGATCAAGAAACTTTTACTTTTGAAAATTCGCAAGAAGCGTAAGAAGAACTGCATTCAAACATTGAAATTTTTGCCAAAGATCTTGCAATAATTTAAGAAATTTGCATGAAAAGAGACAGTACCGCAGAAAAAGACAAAAGAGAACTGTTCCTTTTGAATTTCGAAAGAAGACAATTTCAACCAAGACGAGAAAAAGTTTTGTCGGAAGAAAATTTTCAAAGATGCTCGAGACATTATCATGTAGACTTTTGAAAAGAGAGACAGACGGTGGCTTAATTTTCGGAAGATTTCTCAATTCAAGACTTGGCCGATGTTTCGGTGAAGCGCGTGCCAATTGTGAATGTAAGATTAGATGTAAAGTTTAGATGCTTATCTTTTAGATTTACTTTAGAATCGCTTTTTGCTCCCAAGAATTTTATTATATAAGGGAAGTTTTCATTCGTAAGAAGCATGGTTCATTTCGAGAAACACTTCGTAAATCTTGCTCTCTTACAAAACCCTCTTGTATAAGCAAAATTCTCAATCCAAATTAGAAAGCTTGTATTCGTGTATATGTTCATAACTTTGTAATTTAAAGTTTTTCATTAGAATTAGGATTTTCCAAAGGGAAATCCTTAGTAGTATTTTCTTTTTATGTATTGTGAGATCTCCAAAAATGTTTACATTATTGTAATTTTTTATGAAATTTTATAAAGTAGTTTGTTGAAATGTGTTGTTGATATTTGTTTTATCATCATTTCATCCTATGCATGTTATAAAAGCATAACTTGATTTTTAGAAATACATCTTGTTTCTAAGTTAATCCCGAGTGACCCAAATGAGTAAGGATTGTAGGCGGAGTGAGCCTTAGATGTCCTTTAGATGTTGGGGAAAAGGAATCAATTGATTTAGAAATTTATTAAGGGTGCCAAATGGTAACCTTAATGAAAGGAATCAGTTCAAGTTAACATGTCTTAGGTGGTGATATTTATTTTGGTATTTATATTTCCGCTAAAAAAAAAAAAAAAAAAAAAAAAAGGAGATTTGTTAAGAACATTTAAAAGAATTTATGAAAAGGGAAGTACCGAGTAGGATATACAAAATTTGAAAAACAAGAAATTTTATGAACCCTTCAAGCTCAAGAATGCACGAAGCCTCTAGTTCGTGAAGTAAAGAAATTAAATTATCCTCGGAACTTTTAGAAAGTTTTAATTATTTGATATTAGAAAATAGTAGAGAATTAGAAAGAGTAAGAAAAAGCTTAGGACAGAAATATAAGCTTTTAGACAAAGTAATTAAAGAATTTTCAGAATTAGATTCATCTTTGTTAGAACAAGATATTATAAAGATCTTAATTTATTAGAACGAAGAATAGAAGAACTTCAAGAAATAATTATATACGAATCAATAGACCTAGACAGCGAATTTATTGATTATTACTTAAAAATTAAAGAAATATTAGACAATTTAGACTTCCGTATTAATGATTAAAAAGACCGCTAACCTTGCCAACTCGCAGACTAACTTTAAGAAAGACCCTTCTACGCCAGTGGTTGAGTCTCTCTTATCGTACCCCCCCTCTCAATTGGTATCAGTGCTAACCTTACCAACTCTGCACCAACTCTGCAGACTAACTTTAAGAAAGACCCTTCTACGCCAGTGGCTGAGTCTCTCTTATCGTACCCCCCCTCTCAATTGGTATCAGAGCCATAGATATTAAGAAAAGTTTAGACTATTTAAATTTAGAACTCAGTACTAATTACAGAAAAGTTAAGACTGTTGACAATAATATTTTAGGTTGTAATTTAGACTCTTCTCATAAATTACATAGTTTGTTTTCAGAAGACCCTTGTCAAAACCTTATTGTAGATTTAATAATTAATTTGTCTAGAAATTTAGATCTAGAAAATAAAAAGAATTTTAAATCTTTAGAATCGGTTTTAGATCTTCTTAAAACAAGAAACTTAGAACTTAAGAATATTAAAGAAAGTTTAGATTTTATTAAAAATCAAAATTCTGTTATATTAGAAAAGATTTCCAAAGTAGACTTTTCTCAATTAACAAAGATTTTAGATTTTAATAAATCTAAAGAAACAGAGTTAGAAATAAAAAAGATTTTTATTAAAACAGAAGAATCCATTAAAGAATTAAGAAGTTTAATCCTTAGTTAATGAACGAGACTGATATAGTAGATAAAAATTATACTGACGCCTTAGAATTTTGTAGTAATTTTCATAAAGAACCCAAAGGCATAACAAAGTTAGATTCTCCCAAGTCTTCAGAATCAATTTTAATTAAACAAAATAATTTCATTATTAGTTTATTGATTTCTTTACATAAGAAGATTGATAATTTAGATAAAGCTAAAATAGCAACTTCTTCAAATAATATAGAAAACGATTTAAGAATTTTAACAAATCAATTAGGAAATTTTAATCTTCACCTTCAGGAAAGAAAAGTAACTAGAAAATTGCCCAAAGAATTTAAATTTCCGTGATGAGTTTGACCAACTTTTTAGGTAGATCTAGAACAATAAGTGAAGAATCTTCTAGACCTAGTACATCTAGTGTTGATAGAACTTTGTTAGATAGGATCATAAGAAGAATGTAATGAATGACCAAAACATAGAAGAAATCTTAGATCCGCACCAAGATTATCAAAGATTTCGAGACACATGGTTTAAGATTACTTAATCCGTAAGTTTTGTATAATAGAGGAATTTTGAGTCAAGAACCCAGTTCTTTAGACATAATAGACAAGTCCCTATTCAATGCATAGGTAACCAGTTAGAAAGTTAAATTTAATTTCGGATGATTCTAGAAAAGAATTAAAAAGAGGAATTATAAATTTATGCATCTAGGATTAATAGTCATAGGAATTAGAGGATTAGCAAGAAAAATTTAGGTAAGAAGACTTTAATTACTATATATGATGAAAGATTCAACAATATAGATAAGAGTCAAATAGCTAGCATGGAAGTAGATATGAATAGTAATATAGGTATAATTTATCGTAATCCGGACTTTTTAATGACTATTAAAGACTTTTCGAGATAAGATAAAAATAGGAATCCGGACTAAAGGTTATGAAGATGTAGATAGTGGAGATAACCTATTAGTTCATATAGGATTTTTAGGTAGATGTTCTCAGAAGCGCTCAAAGTAAATATAAAATTTACATAGACAAAGTAGTAAATTTAATGAGTAGTAAAGGTATAATATGGTTAAGCCAAAAGAATTTTCTGAGAACAATTAGCGAGGATTAGAATGGGACATGGATAAGTTCTTAGAACAAAAGACAAGACAACCATTGCCCCTACGGAATCTTTAACGATAAAGACATACATGGAAGAACTAGTTTAAGATTTATTAATTACGATCAGATAGAAAGACAGATAGAAGATACTGAAGAGAATGAATCAGTTAGTGAACCTTTCATAGATAATGTCCAGATAGAATTATTAGGAGAAGATATAGATAGAATTATCTTTCCCAAAGAATTAGGAATGGACCTTAATAAACAAGAACTCCTTAAACTAGAAGACCAAATGTTTTTAAGTAAACAAATTCAAGAGAATGAATATTTATATTATGATTCGAAAAGAACGTAAGACTAGGAACTATTCAAGAAGATTTTAAAGAAGAACTTAATGATAATAGTTCGTAAATAAGTTGTGAGAAAAATTTTATGGATACTCGGACTTATAGAACCATAGACGATACTCCTTTTGATAAGACCAGTAAAACATGAACCTTTACATACGGACTGTGATTTCCTCCCGGAGGATCATATAGTAAGTATGAAGAAATTCCACAAGACTCTAGAGATATGTAGCAAAAGGTAGTGAAAGACCTTTAGAAAACAAGATAGAATTCAAATCACGCAAAAGCGCAAATCTTAAATTTGACCGCTCATGATCCGCAGATATGGACAAATGTAATTGAGGTATGGAAGAATACTATAATAGGTCATTACATTAGAAGTTTCCAAGACATGGAACCTATAGACATGTATAGATATTTAGAGACATTTTAGGAGAAAGTACAAAGGCTATGTGGGAAGCCTATAAGCGAGATAAGAAAGAAGAATTTGAACAATTAGTGGCCTTAGGAAGTAACCCATATAATTTTGTTAATAAGATACAAGTACTTATTACAGGATCAGACCCTAATTCAGGTCAGATGAGTGTACAAAGAAAAGCAATGAGAGATTTAGAACAACTTAGTCTATACAAATGGACTAAGGGTAAGTATGTTAAGCAATTTTTAAATGAATACCATTATTTAGTTTCAATCTCAGGTAACACATTTAATCAAGAACTAGGACAAAAGTTATTTCATAAGTTGCCAGGCCCATTAGGATTAGAAATCACAGACAAATGGAATGAATTAACCTCGGTTAAGGAATTTCCAGATAAAAAATGGAGCATAGGACACAGAATTCAACATGTAATCAGATGTTTAGAAGAAAAATGTGTAACATTACTGATTGAGAAACAACTTAAAAAAGACAGACTATAAGTTACGTAAAGATATTTTACTCCTCGGACTTATGGTACTTCAAAACCCATAAAGAAAAATATAGGAAAGATAAGAAGGCTAAAAGAAGACCTTTTAAGAAAAGATATTTCCTTAGAAAATCAAATAAGAGAAAACCTTATTTAGATGAGAACAAACATGTTAGAAAGTTTAAACCAGATAGAACTTATAGAAATAAGCTTAGTTGTTTTGTGTGTAATAGTAATGAACATTTAGCAAAGACATGTCCTAAAAGACTTAATAGTTATGATAAAAAGAGTACTTTAATAGAATGTACTAATGAAGATCTTATTCAATTAGATGAATATATTTCAGACAATGAATCTATTTATAGCATTATATCTATAGAAGATAATGTAGAAATTCAAGAAAATTCAGACTACGAAGTTTTAGATGAATTCTCAAATTTCAGGATTAGTGAAGATTCAGAATCTGAAGAAGACTTAGATTTCGTACAGACTTTATTAGATGAATGTAATCATAATTGGTTAAAAGAACAGTCTTGATAGTACAAAGATGTTTTATTTGTAATTGGTATCCAAACTAGAAAGCTTAGAGCTAAATGCTTAGAATGTTATAAAGAAGCTTGTATTAAATGTTTAGAAGAAAACAATTTAATTGAGAAAGAAGACATTAAGCCGAAATTACAATAGAACAAATTGAGATTTCGTAAATTAGAATCCTTAGAAGAAGAATTGAGAATATTGAAGACATGCGAAATTATTAATTCGAGATTAGAAATCTTAGAATGTAATAATAAAGGTAAAGCAATAGTGATAGAAGAATCATGTCAAAAAGAATCAATTTCAGAAAATCCAGAATTAGTTCAGATAGTTTGTAATTCAGAAAAGCTTAAGAGTATTAAAGTTAAATGCCAGATTAGGATAGGAGAATATATTATTAAATGTTTAGGATTAGTAGACTCTGGTTGTACTAATTGTATAATTAATAAGAAATTAATCCCAGATAGATACTTAGTAAAGGCTAAAAGTCCAATTGAAGCCCAACAAATGGACGGTAAGCATTATACTTATACAGATTTATTAAGACCTAATAGTAAGATTAGCTTTGAAACTAATTGCGGACTAAGCATAGAATATACATTACCAAAAGATTCAACATGGGTTAGACCGTTAAATCTTAAAGACTCAGGACTTTATCTTAGGATTAAGTTTTTATTAAAAGACAATGGTAGTATTACAATTAGTAAAGACTTTATACATTTCCAAAAGCATACATTATTCAAATTTCGCATTGCACTATTTATTTTCCATCGAGTGCTTTCAGGAGAAGCGTGGTGGTAATAGCAAGAAGAAAGAATGCCCCGTAAGTTAGAAAGAGAATGTCAATTAGTAGAACATATAGAAAATCGAATTTAGAAGAGGATGAATTAGAAAATGAATTCAATAATTTAGAAGAATCGATTTTGATCCAATAGACTTGTTAGATAATGAAAAGATTTATTATACTCTCATACAATGTAACAAGATATAGAAAGTTTAATATCCAAATTAGAGAAAATGGAGATTTTAGGAGAGAATGTTTTAAAAATCTTGGGGAAAAGACAAGGTAACATGTGAGATCAAGATTAAGAATCCGAATACATAATTAGATGTAAAAATATAGAAGCAACAAATTTAGATCTAGAAGGCTTTAAGATGCATACTCAAGACTTACTTAAGTTAGGAGTAATTAGAAAATCAGACAGTCCCCATAGATCAGCTGCATTCATAGTTAGAAAACATTCAGAGATAGTAAGAGGTAAAAGTAGGATGGTATTTAATTATAAAAGACTTAATGATAATACCATAGATGATGCATATAGATTACCAGACAAGACTGTTCTTATTAATAGAATTCAGAACTGCAAGATTTTTAGTAAGTTTGATCTTAAGTCAGGATTTTGGCAGGTTAAGATGCATCCTGATAGTATAGAATGGACAGCATTCACATGTCCAGAAGGACACTTTGAATGGTTAGTCATGCCATTTGGATTAAAGAACGCCCCAGGCATTTTTCAAAGAAAGATGGATAGTATTTTTAATAAACATAGTAAGTTTGTAGTAACATACATAGATGATATCCTAGTTTTTAGCAAAAATAGGAGAGAACATAGAGGACACTTGCAGATTATATTTTCAGAATTTATTAATCATGGATTAATAATTAGCAAGAAAAAGATGGTTCTTTTTAAAGAATTTATAGACTTCTTAGGAGTCAATATAGGACAAGGAAAGATTTCCTTACTGACCACACAGCATGTAGAAAGCATTAGAATTTCCGGATAAGCTTGAAGACTTAAAACAAATTCGAAAATTTAGGATTGGTAAATTATGCTAGACCCTTTATTAAAGATTTAGGAAAAATAGCAGGACCCTTATACTCTAAGACATCTCCTACAGGACAAAGACATTTTAATCTAGAAGATATTAAATTAGTCCAAGAGATTAAAAATAGAATTAAAAGTTTGCCAGAACTAGCAATGCCCTTAGATACAGATTTCTTAATTATAGAAACAGACGGTAGTATATTAGGATGGGGAGCCATACTTTTATGTAAGCCTAATAAGTACGCAGATAAAAGTACAGAAAGAATTTGTAGATATAATAGCGGTAGCTATAAAGAAAAAGGTAATTTAAGTAGTATAGATGCAGAAATACTTGCAATTAATTATGCTTTAGACAGCTTTGAATTGTTTATAATTTCTAGAAAGGAAATTTTGATTAGAACTGATTGCGCAGCAATAGTTTCTTTTTATAATAAGCTTAAATTAGATTCAAAGAAAAGTAGTAGAAGAAGATGGCTAAATTTTGTAGATAGAATTACAAATACAGGAATTAGTATAGATTTTGAACATATTAAAGGAATTGATAATAAGGCAGCAGACATCTTAAGTAGAATGATTGTTTCTAAGGATTTTTGATCTAACTATTTTATGTTCATTTACAGATGTCCAGACCCCCTTTGAGACCAGGAATCCCGCCAGGGAATTCCTTTGCATCTTCTGCTTTACTTCAGACTTCATCTAGTCAGAACAGACTTTATTACCAAGACAAGCTTAGATTCGGTAATCAAGAACTTATATGCTTTCCTACAAGTAATATTTCTTTCAAAGTTTTTCCACATATTTCTTTATCAAAAGAAGAGAAATGCATTTTAGACAATTTATGGATCTCTTATAATAAGAATCCAAAAGACCAGAAATATTTCCTTGCATGCATGAATGCATTGTCAGAATTCTTTAATCAGAATAAGAACAAGTTTAAATTTTATGTAGTCATCAAAGGAAAGACACCAGGAATTTTCCACACCTGGATAGAAGTAGTTGAAAATATTAATAATTTTAAAGACCCTCTTTATAAAAGGCTTTACTAGTTTTCAAGAAGCATTAGATTGTGCCGACATCTCATAGGATTAAATTTCTTTATTTCTCCTTCATTAAGAAATTTTCAAGATGCACCATTAGACTTCTCCCCTAGTAAAGACAAAAGATTTTTTGCACTCACTCGCGAGTGTATGCAAAAAGAATTTTAAAATTTTGAATGAATCAAATGAAGCATTAATTTTAGAAAGAATTTCTTTACAAAAGAAAATTGCTTCATTAGAAAAGAAGTTGTGAACTTAAAATGATTTATCCAAAAGGTACTCTCGAGCCGCTTAAGTCAAGAGCTAGTCCGGTTCAAACGGTAACCAGTAAAGACTCATCAAACCCGTTGATGGTTTGTGGACTTGCCCAAAGTTCATTCAGACTGTGGAACTGCTGATTTCCTACTCCTTCGTAATGCACTCCAAAATGGGATTTACTTGGCCACCCATGTGGCAAAAGTTTGATTTATTAGTTAACTATTCTACAAGCCCATCTCAAAGCCCGAACATTTAACCTTGATTCAAATTTCGAAGCCGGTCTTGCAGAAACCCAACATACCCAGACTTCCAAAGGAAAAGAGATCCTTCAAGATAGTCAAGACCCAAATGACAGGTTTTGTTTACAGAGAAAGACTTCTTTCCCAAATAGAAAAGTATCAAAAGAATGAAAAAATTTTGAAAAGAAGAATTGTTTCAAAAAAGAATAGAAGTAAAAAGAAAGAAGAGAAAAATCTTGAAGAAAAAATAGAAAAAGTCTTAGAAAAGATTGTTACAAAGAAAGCAAGTAGCAAAGAAAAAGACATCCAATGTTCGAATCCAGAACCAGAAAAATCAGAGAATTCAGAAGAAAGTAATTTTAGAGGAAGTGATGAAAGATTAGGTTGTGATAATTCAGATTCGGGAATGTCATTTTCCCCTACAGCAGAACACAATCTTGATACATAGAACTGCAGATTTTTTAGATTCTCTTCCAAACAGAAGACGACAATTCGTAATTCATTTCAGGTTGATGTATTTTTTCAGATAAGATCAAGAAACTTTTACTTTTGAAAATTCCGCAAGAAGCCAGAAGAAGAACTGTTCAAACATTGAAATTTTTGCCAAAGATGCTGCAATAATTTAAGAAATTTGCCAGAAAGAGACAGCTGCAGAAAAAGACAAAAGAGAACTGTTCCCTTTTTGAATTTCTGAAAGAAGACGAATTTCAACCAAGACAGAAAAAGTTTTGTCAAGAAAATTTTCAAAGATGCTCGAGACATTATCTTTGTAGACTTTTTGAAAAGAGACAGACGGTGGCTTAATTTTCGGAAGATTTCTCAATTCAAGACTTGGCGGATGTTTCTCGGTGAACGCGCGTGCAATTGTGAAATGTAAGATTAGAGGCAGAAAGTTTAGATGCTTATCTTTTAGATTTACTTTAGACTGTTTTGCTCCCAAGAATTTTATTATATAAGGGGAAGTTTTCATTCGTAAGAAGCATGGTTCATTTCGAGAAACACTTGTAAATCTTGCTCTCTTACAAAACCCTCTTGTATAAGCAAAATTCTCAATCCAAATTAGAAAGCTTGTATTCAGGTATATGTTCATAACTTTGTAATTTAAAGTTTTTCATTAGAATTAGGGATTTTAGAAAGGGAAATCCTTAGTAGTATTTTCTTTTATGTATTGTGATCTCCAAAAATGTTTACATTATTGTAATTTTTATGAAATTTTATAAAGTAGTTTGTTGAAATGTGTTGTTGATATTTGTTTTATCATCATTTCATCCTATGCATGTTATAAAAGCATAACTTGATTTTTAGAAGCCATCTGCTTCTAAGTTAATCCCGAGTGACCCAAATGAGTAAGGATTGTAGGTAGGAGTGAGCCTTAGATGTCCTTTAGATGTTGGGAAAAGGAATCAATTGATTTAGAAATTTATTAAGGGAGTGCCGTGGTAACCTTAATGAAGGGAAATCAGTTCAAGTTAATATGTCTTAGGTGGTGATATTTATTTTTGGTATTTATATTTCCGCTTAAAAAAAAAAAAAAAAAAAAAAAGGAGATTTGTTAAGAACATTTAAAAGAATTTATGAAAAGGGAAGCACTAGAAGTAGGATATACAAAAATTTGAAAAACAAGAAATTTTTATGAACCCTTCAAGCTCAAGAATGACGAAGCCTCTAGTTCAGAAGTAAAGAAATTAAATTATCCTCCTAACTTTTAGAAAGTTTTAATTATTTGATATTAGAAAATAGTAGAGAATTAGAAAGAGTAAGAAAAGCTTAGGACGTAAATATAAGCTTTTTAGACAAAGTAATTAAAGAATTTTCTAATTAGATTCATCTTTGTTAGAACAAGATATTATTTTACAAAATAAAGATCTTAATTTATTAGAACGAAGAATAGAAGAACTTCAAGAAATAATTATATATGAATCAATAGACCTAGACAATAATTTATTGATTATTACTTAAAAATTAAAGAAATATTAGACAATTTAGACTTAGTATTAAGCAGATTAAAAAGACCTCTGCTATATATATATATATAGGTCCATTATCACGACAAGAGAGTTTTCTCCATTACGAAGTTAAAAAAATCTTTAAACGTCCAGGTGTGTTCACATCTTCAATTTCTCCCTTATAAAATCATCCCATCCAAAATTTCACGACCGCTTCAATTCATCTCCCTAATTCGATGATCTCCCTCAACCGACCATCTCCAAAATTTGCTCACCTTCTCAATCCATCTACCTCAATCGACCACCTTCCTCTACCGATCATCTTCAAAATCTGTTCATCAGCCCAATCCATCATCATAATGTAGCCTACTAGTCTAAATCCTACCACAAAAAAACGATATACTAATTATCATAAAATATACAGTTTTTCTATATTCTTTATATTATTCTCTTTGTCTATAATACTTTCTTTCGTGATAATAATTAATACACCCTAATTGTAAATCTCACTATAGGTAAAGTTGTACTGACAACGATTACAAAATCGTGCACTAATCTAATTAAAATCGCATTTTATATCCAGCTTCACAAGAAAAACGGCGAAAAAATAGGGTACGAAAATGGAGTCGTCAGAGGGTTTGAGGAATGAGGAAGAAAAGCCATGGCGTGTCCTCGAATTCTACAGTGGCATCGGCGGCATGGTCCAATAGACTCTTCTATCTATCAATTACATATATATATATGTATTTGTATGTATATGCGTACATTTTAATGGTCCTTTTTATTAATTGCTACAGAGATATTCGCTTATAAAGGGGCACTTAACGCAACAGTTGTGGAAGCATTCGACATAAACGACGTTGCCAATGATGTTTATGAGCATAATTTTGGGCACCGACCATACCAGGTACTGTGTTAACAGATATGAAATTGTCACCAATTATTGTAATTGTTATATATTTATCATCATCATCGATCAAGTAAATCATACTATTTGAAAATCGGGGCATGTAAAAGTTTTGAGATAACGGAAGTAAAATGTCTTAATTTGTACTCCCTTAATTTATAAGCCTACTGTCGTTTTTGTCCTTTTAAGTCCTGTAGGCCTTCTTCGATTACATTTTGCGATAAGTTATTCGAAATATGTGAATTTTGATTTATCTTCAGTTGGTTTCAGGTCCACAGTTGATATAAAAGTTTGAACTTAAGTCTTTGTCTTCAACACACCACCTCACGTGAAGGCATTTTTATCAAAGTCTAACACGTGTACAATTTCATTAAATGGGCGTATGACGAGACTTGATGTTTGTTTGCTGTGATACCATGTTAAACAAATTGATCTAAAAGCTTACGTTGTTTGCAAATGCTATATATATCATTTAAATATTATCTTCAAACACATACCTTTCGAACTTTCTTTGGTATTTTCCTAGCATCTTCAAGTCCCCTTCTTTGTTAATAATTGAACCTAAGTACCATAAACATCACTTTTGAGACAATATGATCTTTACGGTGATTCCATTATCATCTTTATTCTTACTATCTACATTTCATGTACTTCGTCTTAGTTCTATTTAACATAAAACTTCTGGATTTTAAAGAAATTCTTCCAAATTCTAACTTATGAATTAACCCTTGCTTAGTCTAATCTACCACATCTATGTCATCATGGAATAACATATTCTAAGGAACCCTATATTGATATGCCCATAAGTTTATTCATGATCAAAGCAAAAAATCAGTTTATGGCAAAACATAGATGCAAGCATACATTGATATGAAATTCTCAACTATTACCTCCAATACTTTTCAGACTTGTGAACGCTCTATAATACATGTTGTGACTAGGATTTGTATATCAAATAACTTTGTGTTCTGTCTGGCATCTATCATAACATTTTCTTGGGCACCCTATCATAAGTTTTTCTAAATTCAGTAAAAACAACATTGAATAATGAGGAAAAAATTTCTAGTTACCAGTGATTATGGATTTCGAGGAAAACCATTCTTATCATGGCAAATTAAAATGATAGTTTTGACGTGTTTTCATCTTAAAAGAAAACGTAATTAGAATAATAATTCTAGTGTGTGTGTGTGTATTTTGCACACCACTTTGTGCTAACCTTAAGCATGATGTTGCTACATCCATTTTTGGTGAACTTAGGGGAACATTCAAACCTTGAGTGCTGCCGATCTTGACGGATACGATGCAGATGCATGGCTTATGTCTCCTCCTTGCCAACCGTACACGCGCCAAGGTAATGGTTTTTTTTTTCTCTTTATCTTTTCTTTTTCAGTTTTCTGTTGATTCGCAACAATTTCTTCAATTTGCTCTATATTAAGGTCTACAGAAAGGTTCCAGTGATGCTAGAGCTTTCTCTTTTCTCAAAATTCTTGAACTTATACCGCAAACTTCCCGACCTCCACGCTTTCTATTTGTGGAGAATGTTGTTGGATTTGAGGTTTGTACTTGTCTTTTCAGAGTGAAAATTGTATTCTAAATATCTGCATTCCATTTGTTACGTATTTATTTGTAATCAACTTTGTACTTATTCTCAAGCTGTTTGTCCATCTGTGTTGTTTCATTGTTTGTTGCAGATATCTGATACACATACAAAGATGATTGAGATATTGAGAGATAATCAATTTGTCACACAAGAATTTATTTTGAGCCCCTTGCAGTTTGGTGTGCCATATTCCAGGCCACGTTATTTTTGTCTGGTCTCTTCCCCTCCTCACCCTCTCTGTCTCTGCATCTGTGAATCTGTTTTATGCCATTTGCCATAAATATTGCATGCACTGCAGGTTTATGAATTTTTTGTGTATTTATGGAATCACACATTTATCCACGTTTATGTATCATATGTAGTTAAAACATTACGAGAAAAATGTGTCGGTGAAGTAAATAATTTTTGGTGATGTATAGGAAATGCTAGATGATGGTAGCGGTGTTGCATTAGATGTTTCTGATAGTTATAAGCTATTGATTATGCTAATGATAATGATGGACAATGGCAGCTATTTTATTCCTACACGGAGTCCACAATGACTCTTTTTGAGGACACTTCAGTGAAGGAAAATGTGACGATATCAAAGGGAAAAAGTAATTAATCTTTTCACATTTTTCAAAACAAAATTTCTTTACTATTTATGTGTTCAAAACTTATTCCCTGACTTGTCTCATTTTACATTTCCATGTTTTCATTGGAAAACCAGTTAAGAACTTCTCTCATTTTACATTTACTTTGTTGGTAAACCAATTAAGAAAGAAATTTCAGCCCACTCTCATTCTTCCAAGTTTTATGGGCTATTAGTTGATGTTATCAACCAGAAGTTTCTTTCATGTTGTGCCTTTCCATGTGCAATGGTCCCGATACAATTTTTTGAACATTAAATTGAATGAGTTACTCGTTTTTACTAGGATATCCCTCACGACTAGTGGCCTATATATATTCAGCGTTTCATTGAATTTTGATTTAGGCATTGTGAATTTGTTACTTGTTCTACTGTATTATATATGTGTGTGTATTTAGATATATTTCTGAAAGATATTTTAAGCATTTTGTTTATTAAACCGCAACTTTTCCCATTTTACAGACGTCGCTTGTATTGGAATTGGAAAGGTTAAATGCCAAAAAGTAATTTTTTAATTACGGTATTTTAGACTGTAAGATCGCCTTTAAGAGGCCGACTTTTATGTTTGTTGTCTTTTTGAGATCATCAAACATTTGGTGCTTCAATGTTTAGTTACACATGTCAACGTTCTTCCAGTGATTAGCTAGATGGCTAATTCTCATCTCTAATCTTAAATGGGATAACTTCTGCTCATGTTCAAATCCACAAGACAAGTATTAGAAGAAAGAAAGAAAAATAAGATATAAATGATTTTAATTCTATGTATTTGATTATTGATTTGGCAGGAAACCATCATGAATTTTTTTCTGCAAATTTTTACTGCAGGCAAAAGGAAACCTCTGTCTTTTCAGAACCCACAATTTAATGATGAACTTCTTTGGGCTCCAAGCCCTTTACTTGGGAGTGACGACTGCATGGTGACTAATGAAGGAGAACAGTCACATGGAGGTTGTGATAAATTGCTTCAAGCTTGTCAACCTATAGAAAATTTTTGGAATTGAAGAAATTCAGGGATGAAGATTTAGATTCCTGCATTGCTAATGTGTCTGAAACTTCAGAGGAAATTGAAGAAGGAAATGGATCTGTCAATAGTCCGTTAAATCAATTCTTTGTTCCATCAAGCTTGGTGGAGAGGTGGGGAAGTGCCATGGGTATCCTTTTTTAGTCCATGATACTTTCTCTATCAGTGTATCGTTTCTTAATTCATAGCAACTGTACCATTCAAAATTCCTTTACAGATTTATAGATATTGTTTTTCCTGAATCAAAGCGTTGCTGTTGTTTTACAAAAAGTTACTATCGATACGTGAAGGGAACCGGATCTCTTTTGGCAACTGTCCCGGTAGGATTATTAATGAAGTTGCTTTACTTTATATTATATCAGAGCACATATCTGTGGATCTCACTTGCACTCGAGTCTCTGATTGTTATTGTTGCCCAGATGCTATGGCAATGCCTTCCCAGCTGTGGCCAAAAAGCATCCCTAGATTTCATCTTTGACTAGAGAGGTAGAAATCAAGACGCTGAAAATAGAGTTTCCCTTTGATCCGTGTCCTGCATTTCATGCACGTTTGTTGCATAGTACTAACTAGTTAGGACTAGACAATATAATAAACAAGATTTTTGCTTATTTTTCTTCCTTGATACTCTTCAATATTATCCAAATTCCAATCCTCCCTATCAAACATGCCATTATATTGCAATATCTTGCTTTGTATACAAATCTTCATCTTCTTTCTCTCTCATTTTTTTAGTCCCGTAACCATGTCATTCATCAATGGTCTTCCAAATGCATTATATCCTTTGGTCTAAACTTTTCACCAACCTGAACGGGAGCTACACAAATCATAATCATCAATGTTGAGGAGATTACCTGATAATGTCCCCAATGAAGCAATGATCATCGCCAATGACTTTGTAATTGTGAAATTGATGCTAGGTCTATAATGACTCATTCCCGCATCAATAAGATCGTGTGAAGTTCGACTTTGTTTCTTTTCAATGTATTATGGTTACTTTGATTTGGTAATTGCTAATTCTCAATTTTGTTGTGCTATGACAATGTTATCTTATAATGTTGCATATTTTGCAGGGAAAGGTAAAAGATAAAATATCTAAAGGGGAGGACCTACGACTCAGATACTTCACACCTAGGGAGGTATGAATTATTTTGTTACTGCTTTTATAGTATTACAGCTCATAGCTGCTAGAAGGTATTATCTTTGCACTTATGTTAATATAGCTTCAAACTTTTCAATATTACCTTCAGGTTGCTAATTTACATTCTTTTCCTGATGATTTCCAATTTCCACATCATGTAAGCCTTCGGCAATGGTACGTTCTATTTCTTCTCTTTGTTCACAAAAACACCTTGAATGGGGTTATTTTATGTTGCTTTTAATGGAAGTACTCAATTAACATGTAGTATATAGAGTAAAAAACAATTTATTCTCTTTTCTTAATTGGCATCTCTTTGGTAATATTGTTTTGAACTATAAACCTAATTTCCTTCTAAAAGGACACAATACATACCTTGGAGCGGTTTACCTTGCCAAGATGAAGTTATCAACCATTTTGCAGACACTACATTGAAAGTCTGAGTGAGCCAAGTGCAGAAGTTTCATATTTACTTTTCATTGAAATATGTTTTTGGGATTTGAGTGCTACCAAGAGTTTGCAGTGGCTTATGGTGCTTAAAATTAGTAATCCGATAGCTTTTTCTGATGCACACACTTAATATCGCTATCAACTCGGAAACATTTGATGTGGAATAATTTATGAGATATGAGATGATGCTTCGGAGATAAAAGCATATAGGTGATCTACTTTTCAGCATGATGCATGTATGCATGCATGCAATGTGTTCTTTTTTGTGTGATTATTTGCTAATGGTGACAACTGGACCTGCACTGGAAGCAGATAAGAGCAAATTTACATGAACACTATGAAGTGTTTTTAGATTACATGTTTCTAAAGTTTATGAAGTACTTTCCAACTTAGTTGTGGCTGAGTTATTATGGGGCTTTGGCTTGTTTTTTTTGATGTTTATGTCTCGTTCTATTTGTCTGCTTTCTTATCATTACACCAGTTTCAACTGAAATGGGTAAGAGAGAGTGATGTTGCGTCTGGCTTAGCCTAAGATAAGTAAAGTTACCTTTAATTTTTTGCGAAACATGTTTGAGCTTTTGTTGAAGTTATTTGTGATCACATACTTACCACAAAAGTACTATTACTTCTTTTAGGCTTAGCCAAACATGCTCAATCTTCTGAATTTTGTACAAGCTGAACTGTAGTCCTAAAGATTCTGTTTCTGCAGTTATGCATTGCTTGGAAACAGTTTGAGTGTTGGAGTGGTGGCTCCGCTGTTTTGCTATCTATTTACTAATCAATCGTGTTGATGCCATAATAATCTCCGCCTCCGGACAAACATGCACGCCTATCACATTTCCACGAAGGTGCTCAGATCAGTAAACAGTTCTATGACTATAGGTTTTTATGCTACCTGAAATTCTAACAATCCACTTGCTGAACATCTGCATGGGTCATATTGGTGACATTAAATTTTCAGAGGCTTGACTGGCTACCTGCTACCAAATTGATGGCTGCTACCTGCTACCGGAACATCTGCATGGGACATATTGGTGACATTAAATTTTCAGACCGGCAACTTGACTGGCTACCTGCTACCAAATTGATAACATCAAAGTTGTTTTTTCCAATTTTTCTTTTTCATTTCGTGAAGGGAACCATATTTATCGGTTGTTTTATACGCCATAGCGAGTATTATGTATTTGAATTAAAGAAAGTCTATTTTTAGCAATCATTAATTATTTGTATAGTGTGTTTATGCTTGTAATCTCAAGGTGATATTTGTATTTATTGTCCTTGTAAACATTTCTACGTGCATTTGATATTTCAAATTAACATAGCCTAACGTGGTTAAAATGATTTGATTTTATTGAACCCTTTGATAGATGTAGTGCTGGATCAAGTGAAGTGGCCAATTTCTTGGGCTTAGTTTGATTTTGATTTTGTTAAAAAACTAAGGGAGTGATCTCTTTGAGTTTTTATTTTTGTTTTTAAAAATAAGAAACGTGTTTATTTATCTATTTTCGAGAATGTATTTTCAAAACATCCAAAAAAAATTACAAAAGAAATAGAAAATGATGATCTAGTTGTTTTTCGCATTTTTTTTACAAAATGCGGCTCATTTTCAAAATGGCCAAAACTCGAGTTTTCTGAAGGTGGTGTACGTTTCGAATTATAATGGTTTTTTTTAATTAACATTTTAGGCTGAGCGTTAAGTCGCCCAGCCTCAACTTTTGGCAAAAGATGCCAACATAATGTACTGGGCGTTTGCCCAATACAATAATTTCACATTTTGCTTTTTTTGAAATTTCGGTGAAGTTTTATTACGTTTTGACATCTTTTTGTTTGGTTTAACACATTCGTGTATTAGAGTTGATAATCTATAAATATACTTGTTAAGGTATTGAATAATCTATAATTGTTTGAATAAAGGGTTAATTTCACTGATGGTCACTGATGGTCACTGAAGTTTAATTGAAATTACAAAACCGTCATCAAGTAATAAAGTTTCATTGGTGGTCATTTCAAGTTTTCTAAAGTTTTGCATCAAAGGTCACTCGAATTAACTTGATAACGAGTCACTTGTAAGTGTCACTTGTAAATGTCCATGTGGTGCACATTTGGATGACACATAACAAAATTATTGACATGTAGACTTTACCTACTAATTATAATAAATTTGGACCTCAAGGAATACCTCTATAATATAAGGATCTAGCTTAAAATACTTCAAAATAAATTTTATAATAAATACCTCAAAATTTGCATCTAATATCCTTCAACTTTTTATATCTTCAAATTTTGGTTTCCAAATTTTCAATTATCTTTCAGTTATGTCCTTCAAAAATTGTATCTTAAGTCATTCAAGTTTTTACATCTTTACACTTTGGTCCCCAAATTTTCAATTATATTTTATTTAAGTCCTCTAAAAATTGCATCTTGGGTCCTTCAACTTTTTACATCTGTACACTTTGGTCCTCAAATTTTCAATCATCTTTCGGTTAAGCCCTCCAAAAATTGCATCTTAGGTCCTTCAATTTTACACATCTTCAAACTTTGGTCCCCTAAATCTTTGATTTTAGTGGTCAAAATAAGTATACTTTTAATGGTCAAAATTATTAATTAATTATATTATTTAGTACAATTATTATTTAACTATATTATTTTGTTCATTTAGGTGAAAATTCGAGTGTAAAATCAATGATTTAATTCAGCTAGGTCCTTATATTATAGAAGTATTCATTGATGTCCAAATTTATTATAATTAGTGGGTAAAGTTCACATGTCAATAATTTTGCCACGTATCATTCAAATGTGCGCCACACGGAGATTTACAAGTGACACGTCATTAAGTTAATTGGAGAATTTCAACGAGTGACCTTTGGTGCAAGCTTTAGTAAACTTCAGTAACCACCGCTGAAACTTTGTTAATTTAGTGACGGTTTTGTAATTTCAATGAAACTTCAGTGACCATTAGTGAAATTAATCCTTTGAATAAAATATTATAAAAACATTCTCAAAAATTTCAAGTAAACGCATTTTCGAGTTTTCAGTTTTGAGAAACAGTTTTCGAAAATTTCAAAAAAATGTATTTTCATCAATCTCAAAATAGACACTCAAAACACAAAATTAAAAATGAATTCAAAACTCAAAACACAAAATTGAAACATAAAGAGAACATCACCTAAGAGTCTGTCCTCTTTGCTGTTTTCAAGTTATTTTCAGTTTTTAATTTTGTAAAATACTCAAAACTTGGTTACTTTCATATTTCTGAAAATGCATTTCGAAAACAAAGTTAAATTTATAACATAAAATTCAAAACACATTTTTGACGTTTTGAACGTTTTTAGTGAAAATACTAAGAATACAAAAAAAAATTTATTTAAATAAAAATTATAAAAAATAGTATATTCTAAATTCTTAAGAAAATAAAATTATAAAATTATAAATAAACTAAAAATCTAAAAAAATTTAAATTTATAAAATGAAAATTCAAAAAATTAAATTCTAAAATACTAAAAAAAAATAATTCAAGTTCATATTGTTTATTTAAGTAAAAATTTTTAAAAATTTATTTAAATGAAGATAGATTAAAATTCTCAGTCCACGTTATTAATTTTTTGTAATTCCTATTTTGTTAATTTATTATTTGTTTGCATTTTATTTTGTATGATGAAAAAATTGTAAGATCACCACTTTAAAATGTATATATTATTTGATAATATATTAGAATAAAATTGTTTAATCAAATTTAATTGAATAAAATGTCATAAAACAAATTTTCAAAATTTCAAATAGAACACGTTCTCCATTTTTCTATTTTCCGATCGAAAATAGTTCTTTTCAAGTCTCAATATGATAGATAGTGAGTGTGGGGACGAAGGACTTCAAATTCATATCATCAAAATAATAAAATAATAGACGCATGGTGCATAGTGCTTCCCTGCGTAATAGTTTTTGAAAATGACATACCAAACGCGTTTTAGAATCTTAAAATACACTGAAAAACGTAAAAACCGAATATGAATTCAAAACTCAAAATTGAAAATTGAAACACATGAAACATGCCAAGTTTAAAGTCAATAATTAATTTTATCCATACATTTTATAAGACTTACAACTTTTTAACCATATATTTTATTAACTTTTATTATCTTTTACAAAAAAATCTAATTTTTATTAAAATCAAACATACTCTTAATATTAGCATGTTTGGCCTAGCTTAAAATAAAAAAAAAAAGTCCAGCTTCATTGGGGCTTTTTCGACAGTATCAAATGTGTTAGGTTTAAAAAAAAAAGAAATTACACCTACTAGGCTACTACTTATGCTTTTAAAATTAATTTTAAAATTAGAATTTGTATTTTTTTTATTTTAAATATACTGTGTAGTTATATTATATATTTTCTTATTTAAATTAAATAAACTCAATTTTTTGATTCCAAATTATAATAAAATACTCTGGTCGAGTTTGGGTCCCAAATCGAGGGAGAAATCCCCGGTTTGGTCATTGTGTGGGTGGAAGGGTGGTGTGTTGGGGAAGAAGATGATTATTTTTAATTATTTTAAATAATAGAATGTAAAGAGACTATTTAACATTTTTTAAAAAAAATTAGATACCTAAATGTAATTTTTTCATTATGTTTTTTATTTTTTGCTATTTTAATTTATTTAAGATATGAGAAACATTGTAAAAAAAGTTCATTTGTGGATCATATTTGTAAATTAATGAAAAGATAGAGACGATAGTTGTAAATAAAATTGAACGAGAATAATATTGTTACAAAGTTGAAAAAATAAAAATTGTGAGTGTAATTTAAAAAAAAAAAATATTGGTCTAAAAAAATAAATAACTGAAACAATATTTTGGTAAAAAAAAAAAAAAGATAAAAATTTCCCTCAAAAAAAGTCAGCTTTTTTGACTTTTGATAAAAAAAAGATAAAAGACTTTTGAGAGGAATAGACTTTGGAGTAGAACGCAAAGACGGACTCATGAAATTGCATGGGTATATTCCTTTGAAGTCTAAATCTTGAATTTGATCAAGCTAATGACGCAAGCTAATGACGTAAGCTAATGACGTAGTACGAAGAACAGATGATGAATTTGCACCGGCAGAGAATTTCTGAATTCTAAAACTTGTATTAGGCTTTCTATTAATTTCATGGTTCTCAAATTGTTTTCCACATACAACGCCAATTTATTGATACGAATTTTCATCTTTCAATTAAGGATGTAAATAATTTCACTATCACGTATTAAATTTTCTTAATCACTTCATTTAAAAGTTAAAATACTCTATAAATTTATGGAAAAAGTCATATCTAAACGAAGCTCAAATTATATATATTTTATAATATTCTAATGACTCGTGCATACATAGCATGACTTTTATGTAATATTATATAATAGAAAATTTGCAATTTTGATTATTAACCTTTCGCAGTTTGTTACTAATTTATTTTCAACTAATTTTTATAAAGACTAAACATCATTAACCTTTTATTTAATTGCAAATCACGTATCCATTGACAAATTTTGACAAATTTGCACTCCTCTTTAAATAAACAAAATAAAAAATAAACTAAAACAACAAAAATAAAAGAAAATTACAAATGAAGTCACGTAACTTTTAAAAAGTACAAAGTACCTTTTATATTTTCCAAATCATGAGCTAAAATTGCTTAATCTGTAAGGACTTAATTATATATTGCCAAACAGAGAGAGCTTGTTAATTACTCGCGGATTAAATTATCTTGAAGAATCTTTTAAGTTAAATTATACATCTCTTTCTAGATA
>CM042674.1:23950807-24018320 GCA_023638005.1 Forsythia suspensa | reverse complement strand
TTCCTTTGATTTTTTAAGTTAATTAATAAACTTATTTAATGTAATTTTACAAACCCAAGCATGAAAGGAAGTAAAAAAAAATTAATGTAGCGAGACAATGTGTGTGTGTGTGTGTGTGTGTGTGTTGTGATTGATATAAATGTATTAATGTATTTTGACTTTGGATGTTGGAAATGATTTAATTTTTTACAAAATCGAAGCATTAAATGAATTAATTAAAAATAAAAAATTTGAAAATTAATAGTTGACTTCACAGATTGATTGCCACTTGGCAAAATTTTATACAAACTATCCTACTTTTATATCTAATATAGAAATATAGATTAAGCATATTTCAAAACTCACGCTCAAAAGTAAATATTTTGTATATTCTTATTTTTTCTAAAATTGCTTTTTTTTTTTTAATGCAATAGATTTATTTCTTTTAGCAAACATATAGGGGTTATATTCAAGATCTGGCTTCGACTATGAATGAATAAAGTTGGGATTGAGATATGGAACTTGAAAGAATTTCTAGTGTTTTCTAAAAGGGAAAGTTGTGTTGGGCGCTAATCCATATAAGGAATTTGATATAAAATATAATAAATATTACTATGTAGAGGTTATGATAGTTGATAGTAGGGAGTAGATCATTCCTCATCAACTATTTCTATTATTATTCGGCATAAACCTGTCTCCAACTTACACATTATGTTATACGGTTGATAGTGGAAATGACTAACTTTTGAATGAAAATTAAAAAAATACTATCTACTTTAGTCTACTATCATTTAAAGCAGAATCAGGAGTCAAATTTACAATGTAATACAGTCATAACAGTTTCACTCTAAAAACTTTTTTGCAAAACTGAACTTATCATTATACATCTTACATTTTATCTAATAAGGTTGTATTCATTCTTTCAAAGAAGGTTTTCAACAAGGATTTTATATTGTTTAAATTTTTTCAAAGTCTCGGACTTTTGTTTTAATAAGAAAATCCATAATTTTCTTGAAAAATCATCAATAATAGAAAGAAAATAAACATTTTCAATGCGTGATGGTTATGGGAGAAGGATCCCACAAGTCCAGTGTATATAATCAAGTACACTACCGCACTTATGAGTTCCAATTTTAAATTGCAATTTATGATGCTTTCCCAAAATACAAGTTTCACGAAAAGATAAATCGAAACTTTATCTTTTCAAAAAATCGCCTATTTGGTTTAAAAAGTTTAAGGTCTTTATTCATAACATGAGCCGGTCTATTATGCCATTTTAAAGTGTGATCTTAATCAAATGCGTAATCAAAGCGAGTTTAGTTGATGTATAGCAATTGCTTTAACTACAAAAATACCATTTTATTTTACACCCTTGAAGGTAACTAAAGACTCTTTTGAAATTTTTAACATGGCACTTTCAATTTTTGCTGAGGAAAAAAAAATCATCATCAAGCACACCCAACTAGATCAAGTTTCTTTTCATATCGTGGACATGTCTCACTTTTCCAAAGGTACAAAAACATAACCATTTTCAAATTTTAGAGACACACTTCCAATACCAAAAATTTTAGTTGTAATAAGTCACTAAACCTAATTCTTTTCATGTAGATTTGAAAACCAATTTTTATTTAAAGTCATATGGAAACAACATCCAAAATCCAACACCCACTCTTCATTTGAAATAAAATTTTAGACAAATTTGCTTCAAGTTTCTCAAAATTTTGATTTATGACTACACAAACTTTAGCAAAATCGAGAGGAAGCCACGTTTGCTTCTTCTATTCCATTTTCTCATCCATTCTTCTTTTTATAGCAATCTTTGATAAATGCCCTAATTTTTCATAGCCTTAGCATTTCTTTACTTCTGCTCAAGATTTTGATCTAGATCTACCTCTATTTTTCTTTTTATTTTCATTTTTACCATTTCCATTTTGCCTAAAATTTGATCTTCCTCTCACATTTAACCTTTCCCCATTTATTGAATCCAAATTTTCTACTAAATGTCAAAATTTTTGGTTCTAAGTGAATTTATTACAATTTCGTAAGATAAAGAATCACCGCCATATTCAATGGCATTTATAACATCTTTAAAGGTTTGAGGCATGGAATTTAACAAAATAATAGGTTGATTTTCATCGTAAAATTTTTTCACCACGCTACTTAAATCCTCGGCTTAATTTTGAAAATTTGTCAAGATTAATTTCAAGATCCAGAATGGTCCATCTTAAAACCAAATAATTATTTCAGCAAATAAATTTTGTTGGGGAGAGATTTAGTGTGATACAGAGTTTCAAGTTTGGTCCAAATAGTGGGAGTGGTTAAGCAATCTGTTACTTTCCTCATTACATTGTCATTAAATGCAAAATATGGCATCAGGCTAATTCATCGATTCTATAACTTGAGCAGAAGTCATATCTTCGTGAAAAGAACCATCAATGGCTTTTGATAGTTTTTGCTGATTCAATGAGCCCTCATTTTTTTGCCAAATAGAAAAATCTCCCATCCTATCAAACATTTCAAGATCAAATTTACTAGTCCCCATTTCTCACAATTGTTAAAAAATAACCATGCAAAAAAAAGGTTCACAAAGATTTTACACAAAAGTAACACTAATTTTGAACAAGTTTTTAAAGGAGTTACATAATATTCAATATTCGTAATACCAAATATTCTCATGGTCACAAGAGATATATCACCGATTAGTGATTCCCATGATTCCTCGAGACTCTTGTTCTCGGGTCAAGGATTTCAACAAATTGGATTTTAGTAAAAGAAAGAAAATTTGTTAATAAGAAGAACAATTTTTAAGATTTACTCGTGATCATAAAAATAAAAGAAAGAAGCAAAGAGACACTTAATAGAAGGATAAAAACCGAAAGATAGGTACATCATACTATAATCACGCACTTAGTCGAATAATTCACAAATCTATCCTAAAAATGCTTTTTCACACAACTTTATGCTTAACACATAAAAAGGAGGAACATTTTTCACCGTATGCAACACCCAAGTGTTAGATTAGATGCGACTTGGAAAAAGCAAGCCTTTATTTCAAGATATGATGTCCTTAGAGTTTGCAATTTTACCTGTGAATAGAATATTGGCAAATTTCTTTCGTGCTTTCGTTTTCCGTCCCAAGATCCATTAATGAAACAAATTTCCACGTTCAAGAAACCACTTCTTGGTCTCGGATGTGAAGATTTCGAGGTTAACCAACAAAAAAAGCTCTCATACCACTTGTTGGTTTTTCAATCTCAAATGATTTAAACATAATAAGAACATATCAAATGAAATACGAAAATAAAATAACACAAGAACGCCAAATTATTATGGCAGAGTGCTCAACACCCAACCACTTCGCTACTTCCTGTTGAAGCTCCACTTTCGTGGATACGGCTTCAAAGACATTGAAGATATCCGAGATCCAACTATTTACAAGGATTTACAAAACATATTTGTCACAAAGATACAAAATAACAATTACACTACAAGAGTCAATCAAAGATTAACTTCTTAGAAGTAAACTCTCATGTTCTCACAAAAGAAATCAAAACACTCATTTTCTTGTTCACACAACAAAAAAGAAGAAGAAGAGAGAGAGAAAGATGGAGAGATCCAAAAAGGCACATCCGAGAGAGTGAAGAGAGAGAGTTATTGTTGGAAATTGGTTTAAAATGTCGAGAAATTAACTAAGTGACTTCGTGTCAACTTAGCCAAATATACAAGACCCGACCCAATCCGTTTAGGCAAATTTGTTTGCCGCTTCGACGACGCTTGGGGCAACACCGAATCTGGGATGGACCCGCCCGGTCAGTCGCTGGGGTCGAGGGGCGCCTCGTAGTTTCCTGGGGCACGCCCCCGGCAAAAAAAATTCAGATTTATCCGTATGTTTAAAGGTATATTTGGCATCTCGAAACCAATATCGAATGAATGAGAAATTACGAAAAAGGACAAAATCGGGTCAAAATTTTGACCATGCGATCGCGATGAGTATGTAAACTCGCGATTGCAAGTTGCTTAATTTTTAACGTAATGTATTTTGTCTCTTTCATGCGATCGCAGATCGCATGGTTATTCTCGGATGAAGTCTTGTTCTATTTTTTGTGCTATGCAATCGCAGCTTGGTTAAACCATGCGATCGCATAGGTTTGGCATGAATGCACATGTCCTTTTGAAGGGTTGCACGATTTGGTTCATTCCTTTTCGCTTCCAACCAACTCTCCAACGTTAAAAAGTGCTTTGTGACGTCCATATTCTCGTAGTTTTTGATACTGAAACGTATTGCAAACATAAAGCACTCATATTTTCATCTTTGAACCAATTTATTGCATTTAAGTTGCACAAAATCTGATTTTCCATTTCATTCATCCGTTGGAGTACAAAGCCATCCTTGGTTCATTGTACTTGAGTTTTGTTGTGCTACAAAACTCAAAGCGAAACTGCTGTATCTTCGGGGAGTCATTTGCCAAAGACCGAAAGCACCTTTATGGGCAATATTGACTTAAGGACAAAGAGTTCAACTCTTGCCTCGGTTATTTCATCATTTCGATATTTTCGGTTCTTGATTTATCGCTTTGGGTCACTTCCACGTAATTCCGCCAACAGCTTATCGATTGGGGTTATCCACAATGACCAATGCTTGTGCACTTAAATGGTCTAGATTTAAGCCCCAAAGTTAACGCCTCGCATTAACTCAATCCACGTATGTGAAACATGAAGTGCGACTTTACCAAAAGCTTCAAAAAGAGGCAAGAACTTTAACTTTGATTGCCTCAATTGTATTAACATACACAAATTCAACAACCCCCATCCAATTTGGTCGTTTAAATGATTTCTCGATGGACAATTTTTCGCTGCCTCCCAACAAAATTAATTCTATCATTGAACATCAACCCAAAAAAAAAAAAAAAAGTTTCAACAATAAATTTATTCGTTGTTAAAATTGATATTTCTTATATGGAAACATATATCTCACAAATATTTCCCTTACCTTTGTAGCTCTCTTCTCTAGGCCTATGAAGAATGATCAAGTCCAACTCAATCTGCTTTTATGCTCAAAGATCTATATGTCGATGCCTTTCATCTTTGTTAAACAGGTTTGCATATATATATAGGAGTGCTGGATAGGCCCGGGTTGGGTTGGGTCGTTTTGGGCTCAACCCGAACCCAACCCAACGATTCGGCTTGACAATAAATCAAATCAAACCAACCGACCAAGAGTTGCACTCTGACCCAACCCAAACCGACTAAGCTTGGGTCAGTTTGGGTTGGGTTGGGTTCAATCCGGTTGGGCTTGGGCCCCGATTCACGCTTAAAACAATTTTTGGGAGCCAAAATTCACGCTTGAGCAATTTTTTTTGAAGCCCAAATACACTTTAGAACTTTTATTGTTAATTTTATTGAGAATTTTTAAATTTTGAACCAAGTTCAAATTGGACTAATGTCAATTACATTAAAATTTGAAATTTGAAAGACTTTGACCCAATTTAATTAATTTTAATTTTTTAAATATTTTTTAATATGAGGGCTCAAGTTGGGTCGATTTTTATGAGATAACCCGCAACCCAACCCGACCAAAAATAGATTTTCAAAACCCAACCCAACCCAATTTAAGGTAAAATCGACCCAAATCGAATCGGGTCATTGGGTCATCAATAAGGATTGATCGGTTTGATTGGTTTTTGCCCACCCCTAACCTAAATATCTAATAAGAGGGAAGTGAATTTCAAAATGAGCAAACAATCTCAAGCCATATTAAGACTTTTAGAAAATGTCTCAAATCGCTAAAAAAGGAATTTTTCATTTTATTTTTTTTACTGAATGATGTGGGTCCCAATGTGATCAATCTAAAAATTCTCCACAATTTGGCCTTTTCCACCATTTTCTAACACATCTAAACTATATTGTAATAGTGAATATGGGTTACTATTCATATACCATGGTCCTCAACAATCTAATACGGCGTGTTTTGATTTCTTTATTTCCCCTTTTTACTTTCTCTCTCTTGACTTTCTCTCTTCTCGCTTGCTCTCTCTCTCATCCGTATTTTTTCTTCTTTTATTTTTCTTCCTTCCTCTTTCATTTTTTCTTTTTCTCTTCTTCCTTTGCTTTTTCCTCTTTCCTCTTTCCTCTTTCATTTGGCAGCCCGCCTCCGCAGGTACGTACCTTTGTACTTGCAGTTTTTTTTTCTTGGTTTTTCTGCTTGGCACCAACAAGTTTTTATCTATGTAATTTTTTTTTCATTTTTGATTATAATTTACATTTGGAACCATAAATCTAGAGTGATTTTGGGTATTTTTTTTTATATTTGAAGTCAACTTTTGCAATATGAGGGTAATTTATTTATTTAAATATTATTGGTTTTACTTGTGCCATTGATTATTGGTGTTTTTGGTGGAATATTTTGTTAAATTTTTAATGCAATAGGAGTTTTTTTTTTTTTTTGTTTCTTTTGCAGATTATTTTCCATTGATTATTGGTGTTTTTGGTGGAATATTTTTGTTAAACGTTTAATGCAATCAGAGTTTTTTTGTTCCTTTTGCAGATTTATTATAATTAGTGTTGTTGTTGTGCCTTTTTATACTATTATTGGTGTTTTGGAGGGAATATTTTTGTTAAACTTTTAATACAATCGGAGTTATTTTTGTTCCTTTTGTAGATTTATACTGTTGTTGTGCCGTGAAAGATTATCAAAAGATGTTGATGTTTCGATTTTCTTTAAAGTTTTAATGCAATATGAGTATTAATGTCACATGTTTATAATATTAGTTTTAGACGGAACCTATTTGAGATGAATTTATAATTTGAATGTCTATTAAATAGACATAGTGATACATAGACTTATAGTCTATCTATTTTACCCCGCCACATAAATTATAATAGATCGAAGTGCATTGGAGATACTTTAAGTCGTGATTTCTATAAAATGTGTGCGTAAAAATTGAAATAAAATTGTGAAACGAAACCCCAACCAACGAGAAGTTACATATAGTTGGTGGAAAATGAGGTGATAATAACATCCCTACAATAATATAAGAGTCCTAAATTTTTAATGTAGAATTTTCATCCCAAAACGCACTGCTTTGGCTGCCTTAATTTTGACTTTTTTTTTTAGTTTTGTCGAGCAACTCGACAAAAGGCCAATTTTTTAGTTGAGTAGCTCGACACCGTCCAGATTCCAAATTTTTTTTTGTCGAGTAGCTCGATACTCTCCACTACCAATTTTTATTTTTTTTTGTCGAATGACACTAATCGCTCAAATACCAATTTTTTTTTTTTTCAAGTAGCTCAATATTGCCTACATACTAATTTTTTTAATTTTTCGAGCAGACAAATAGGAGTCCCTTTTGGATCATTTTACCAATTTGTCAAGTTACTCGACACTCGACAAAGGCCAAATTTTGTTTTTTGTTTGTCGAGAATCTCAAAAACACAAGAACATTTTGAATAGTTTTTTTTTGTGTGTGTTTGTCGAGATTCTCGACAAACACACATTACGCCATAAATGGGCTTCAACCCATTTTGAACTTTTATTTCTTTTTAAAATTTTTTTTATTGTGGAATCTCAACACACACACACACACACACACACACATGTCATAAAATGAGCTTTAGCTCGCTGATGTTGGAACCTCAGACCGCCCACGTGTCAGCGATCTCTAGTCAATCATCCGCCAACATGTATGTTACACCGCACACTAGGATTTATCATAGCACCAAGATCATCGGAGAAAAAGGGTCCGGCGATCGCTGGTACTCAAGATCAAGTCAACTCACGGTATATAGAGTAATATAAGGGTAAAAACAATTGGGTGTGGGAGGGACAAGGTGCAAAGATTTGAGCAGTAGTTTATGGGTGAGATTATTGCATAAAAAGAGTATACGTTAGAATAACCCAAGACGTTGTATTTATAGCACAAGAGTTCTAATTGATTTAGGAAATAATCAATTAGATATCTCGATCGGATCCTCATTCCTTATGGGATAGAGATGATCGACCGCCAAGACAATCTCTTAGATTATCGCCTTTATTTGAATTCATCATGTTGTCTAATCTCTAGGAGATTGGGATTTGGTTTCCTTGTGAGGATCCGTGTGCCAATCAAACACAATATGTTTTAATTACTTCTCGGTCATCCCAAAATATCGTCGCGCTTGCTAGTTATAACAAATACGAAGCCCTATGAGGCTCTTTAGGTCGGCCATGGGTGTCGAGACTTCTCATGGGCTTCGTAATACTCGATTCTGTGGATGTTAAGATGCTCGATGGGTACCCGAGGCCTTCGTCAGTGTATGGGATCTTTATGAGTCTAGAGGGCCTTCACTGGGCCTAAAAGGCCTTAACGAGGCCAACTTGGGCCTTTATCGGCTTTCACCGACGTGGAGGTCTTATCAAAATTTGGTGGTAACAATAGTCTCCCAAGTCCAAGCCTATTATTTATAGTAGGCGTGAGACTTTTGAATTAAGAGAAGAAAATGAGTTTTACCGAAAGTAAACCCCGCGAGTGTGGTCTTTGCAGGATGTATCTTGAATTACTTATCCAAGATAGTCTCCTAAGTCCGTCGTTTAACATTTATAATGGGTGAGGGCTTGAATTGGTTAGACCCATGGTGACGTGTCCCCGGTTGGTGTGATTTTGTCCAAGTCACAATCAAAGTTGTCAATATTTGGGTCGTGCAATCATGAGTGAGAGGGCGTGTGCATTTAATGCTAATGGTGCATGAAGGGTAAATGGGGCGCGCGCTGCCTCTGTGTTTCTCAGAGACGCTTAGGTTCCGCTTTTCCACTGTTGTCTCTACTTTGAACACGCCGCGCCCACCGAGCGACGGCTTAGATGTCACGCTTCGAGTTTGGATCTGCTGGAATTGAGGTGCATCAATCTATATAACTCAAATGACCCCTTCATATCTCGATTTCTTCTTGCTTCTGCGCATTTTTGTAAATTTTGTGGAATACTCAAGTCGATAATCAAGAAAATTCAAGGCATGTGCATTGTTTTGACTACAATTACGAGGTAAAGTTATGCGAGAGTTGGGCCGTGATTTACTTCGTAGTTTGCCTTCATTTTTATTTCTTGATTTCTTAATTTGGACACCATTCTCCGCCATACATTTCGCGATAGTAGGGGTTATCCACTTTTAGAATTGAGAGGGGTAGCAATGTCGTCTGACATGATGACTCAGAACCGGATTAGATGATCTGGACAAACCCTAGTATCCGGAGTGAGTCGTCAGTCCTCCTCTTCATTATTTCCATCGACCGAGGGCGTGGGAAAAGTGAACCAAGTACCTACAATTCATGCTTGTTCTACCGTGATCCACAAGTGAGAGAGGGTACGCCTAACCGGGTCGTCCGAAACGACCGTAGGGAGGAGGCGGTGTGACGACTGGGTACCCGAGATGAGAGGGTCGCTGATAAAAAAAAAAAGATACCCCGGCACCGAGTGCTCGACGAGGAGCTCAAGAGTTCACCACCAAGCATCCATGGCTCGCTCGAGGATTATCAAGCGTAGTTAGAAGACATACGGTTATCTTCACGATATTTCCACGTCCCATGACACTCAAGGTTCCTGGTCCTGAAGAGCACGCCGACGATCTACCTGAGGGATTCGTCACGATTTACGAACCCACGATGCAGTAAGATCTTCGCCTGCCCATGCATCATTTCTTTCGTGAGGTTCTCGAGATATTGAATCGCCCCCGCCGATAACACCGAATGCTTTGGGGCCAAATGGTGGCATCGCTCCTATTGTGGGGTATTGCCAAGCTAGAGGAAACTTAACCCCGAGGGAGTTTTAATCTATTTATCGCCCTTTCGGTTCATGCGAGTTGGTATAACATCTCTTGTATGCCAAAGCTAGAAATGGAAAATGACCATCGACAATCCCAACAAAGTGCATAACCGAAAGGAGAGGTTCATCTTCGCCGGAAGGGTGCGACCCATTCCAAAGAAGGATCAAGGAGAGTTAAGGTCGATGGAATAGGGTGTGAGTGCTTGATAGCGACTCTGAGAGTCTTAGTAATTTGTTGAAAGACGCAACAACTTCATCGATTTACTATGGACCCATGGATGAGTTTCGTAAGTCGCAATATATTGGCTTCATATGAAAATCTACCTTAATGAGTTGTATCTTGGTGTTTGTGTTAGCAACTTTCAAGTTTAAGAGTATTTCTTCACTCCGCCGCTTGTCCCGGGCTAGCGGGAGGGCTCCTCTCACGAGACATCTTGTCCGGTCGAGGAGGTCTATGATGCCACACAGCAAGGGCGATGTCCATCATCCGGCCTCACGATGTCTGTGGTTCTAGGCTAGGCTACTCTTCTTCCACTACCGCTTTGTCCTTCCATCATCCTCCCGACTTCGCTCTCTCAAAGGACAAGGAGACAGAATCGCCGAGACGCCGCGAGGTGGCCACTGGAAGAGGAAGGCTCATGTGGTCAGAGGAGGGTTTATGAGGATGCTTGCAAGACAAGGTGGACTAAGAAGAATCGCCACCCTCGCCGTACCTGGATGGAGGGCCGAGGCTACGTGAATTCTGCCTCTTCGACCGATCAAGAAAGCCAGATTTGCATTTCTCAACATGCCATGGTGAATTGAAAATTCCATAATGGAATTGTTCCCTACCCATCCTCGCAATAATGGCGACGAGTGTCTACAGTGTAATGGACCCAAAATGGGAAAAAGTGGCCAAGGAAGCCACAATGCGCGAACGATCGCAATTGGTCGAGATGAACTTGATACGAGGTTTGGGCATGACCAAAGAATTATTCGGCACCCTTGAGAGTTTTGATGGTCAATGTAGCGAAGAAGAGGCCAAATCCAAGAAGTTGTCCGAGGACCCAAGGCCATGAGTCTTGAGAAGGCGCAATGAGTCGGACAAGAGGGCTCTCCAGCCAAGTGGATTTGGTTGTGACAAAGGAGGTCGACATGAACACCAAGTATGAAATCGGTGAAGGCCGTAAAAGAGAGTTTGAAACAAGCTTGAGATTAGAAGTAGGTTGCCGGTGCTTCTCGTAAGCGTGTCGAGGAGGCTCAAAAGTTGGCCGAGGATCGGACCGCTCGCACTCGAGATCTAGCCAGAAGCCACCAAACAAGAACCTAAAGGCCGTCGCCGCAAAAAAGGATAGGCTCGGCTAGGGAAGAGATGAAGAGGTCGGGCCGAGCGTGTGGATGTCGGGCTGTGGCGGTGGAGGCGTGTCGACGTGTTTGTGGATACGCCCGAGTACCGTGACCTCGCCCACCATTTGATGACCATATGGGGAGCAACAGGAGGAAATTGCGTAAATTCATCCAGAGGGATATCTCCTTTCTCCCAAGATGCTCCTACCGAGGTCCTTGCGCCTGACGCCGTTTCTAGATGAAGGTCATGATGCGCCGAGGATCAAATCAACCTCATGTTATGGGAGAAGGCCCACATTGTACCGACCCATAGAGAGACGACGGGCATATAGACTTTGAATTTTGTTCCCTTTTTTTGCATATGTTCCAAAGATTATCAATCGAATTTATTTTCTACCATATCATCTTCGTATGAAAACTCATTGCATGCCTTAAGGGTGGTAACTTCATGAACGATTATGTCTCATCGGGCATAAGAAGTTGCTCTCGAAATTGAGGAATCATTCTCTTGGACATTAATGGCGCAGACTTTTTGTTGAATTTGAAGAGTTAGCGCCTTTCATGTCCCAATAATGGAAAGGCACCACAGTGTGTGTGGCGCCAAATACTCATTTGATGGTCAGACATTAATTGTCTCATTTATCGCCATGTGTTAAGTTCTCCATGCAGCTCATATAAAAACATCAAGGGTCCTTGATTGCATTTCTCACGCTTGCATAACTCGTAGATCTTGTGAGTTAATCCCATGGCTATAACTTCTCCTAGTAGAATAAGCGCAGACACCTCTATTAGTGCTTGTCCGTGCAGGACTCATGTTCATATCAAATGTGCTACGAAAGCACGGATAAATCCAAAGGTTCAGAGGACCTAACAATTGGAGAATCAACATTTAGAGGACCAAATGCCTAGTGAATCAACGCTCGTAAGACCAAACGCGAGAGGGTTAGGCCTAGTAGCCTTAGCCGTAAGGTCCCGAATGGTACTTCTCCAATGGACATCGATGACCAACCCATCGGTGATCTTGATTCGTATGATGGGATTGGAAGCCGCCTCGCTAAAGGTGTCAATGGAATTTTTGAGCAAGATGGCCTAATTAGTCACCAAATCAACTCAGACATTATTTTGGGAGACTCCATATCATGGTAAAATCAGATTTTCGCCAATGACGAAGCTCAGGGTGACGAAGACCAATGTCGATTTAGTAGGTCATAGATCCCAATATGTGCCGAACCGAAGAGGCAGCGGGGTAGTAGGATAATAACTATGCTCGTTCATTTTTGCCTTGTACTTTAGATTGTAATGAATAAAATAAGAATGTACCAGATTTTAAATGTTTGTTGCACAATTGAAGTTGAGATAAGTTATTTGGTGAAGAGATGTCTCGAATGGATGGCATGTAATTTCTTGGCTAGATAACCTTCACGGCTATTGAGGAACGTACCGCAGCAGATGCGAAGTTTCAGTAGTCAAGGCGCTCACCGCCTCGCCTTTCACGCAATTGCGGTGCTCATGGGTTAACATGCCCTCGCGACCCGGTGGGGTTCTCGTACTTTGCTTAACGCTTCCATATGGGATATGCACTGGTGGTGCGATAATCCACGATCCTCGTATATCTTCCTAGGGGTTTATTTAGGTGCATCTCATCCTTCTACACACGTGCCCATTCATCCGACCGCCCATTTTCTCCCAGGCTTATATACCGCGCATATTCCTCTCATTTTTTTACTTTTACTTCCTTATTGCAATATTTGGACTTCACCCTATGTCGGTCATGACATGCTTTTATGTTTCCAAATGCTAAAAGCTCTGCTGGCGTGGTGGGGTTGTGGATGATATTCCTCCTCCGCCTCCGTATCACGTGCGACGACGCCTATACTAGAGATTGCCGCCTCGCAGTGCAAGAAGACAATGGTGAGCAACTCCTTCTCTGCTCGCGGGCGCCAAAATAACATCGAGGTGCCATCTGCTCTCGCCTCCTTACGGACCTGTATCTCACGCCGAAAAATTTTAGACGATCGTGCTAGAGGAAGGCAATGTTGATAGCAAGGAGAAGACGCCTGTGCCATGGAAGGGCATGGAGGATGTGGGGTATTCTTGGAGGGCTAGGCGAGGCCGGGAGGATCATTCTTCGTAGATTGAGGATTGTGTTCCACAAGATCGAGGAGCGCCTCGAACCTCTATTCCTCATCCTCTCTGCTAGTCCGAATATATTAACATTGGGTCTCGTTAGGATGAATTAGACCCAACCGCTTTTGGGAAAATTGCCGGCTTTCGACCACCATAGCTATGGCTTCGCTCATAAGAATTGGACTCTTACTTTTTGCGAAGGCCACACGATAATGCGTAATTGATGGAATTGTTAAAATGGCGTAAATGTATACATCCCGAAGTCACATGCTTAACTGCGAGTTGTACAAGGTGATGGCGATAAAGGTTGACGAACTGCATTCAATCGGTCGGAAGAGGCGAGGATCGACGCGCTGTGTTTAGAGAACAAAGACCTTCGGGAACAACTCGCCTTTTACAAGATGCGAGGGCACGTGCCATATACGACATCACCAAAGCTAATACGATCTAAAGGGCCCGTGTACGTGCTCGTGAGGACTACCGAATCGCACTTGAGGGCTTGTCAAAACATGATCCATGTCAAAGATAAAGAATTGACCGAGGCTTTGACGAAGTTTTCGGCCAAGGGTCTGCTGGCTAACCCTCGGGGTCCCCGGTTATGTTGATCCCAAGCGGTCCGAAACCGGACTTATGGTCATGTCTATTCTTATCGTAGTTGTTTTCCGATTCGTAAATGTAAAACTTTTTGTAAAATATATTTTTATTAAGAACGCCTTATTACGTGGCATAGGCTAATGAAAATGCATTAGTCGGCTCATCCAAATGAGTCAATAGGGGCTATCCACGAACCATACTCCTCGCCGCTAATTTATCTTCATTTATTTGAATCGGAGTTGAATGTTTATCCAAATTAGTTAATGAGTTGGCCGTGAACCACACTCCATCACTACCGATTTACCTTTACTTATTTGAATGTGCGTTGAATGTTTATCCAAAGAGTTGACAGAGTTGGCCACTTAACCATACTCCCCCACCGTCAATTCTCTTTACTTATATGAATACGCATTGAATGTTTATCCAGCCGAGTTGACGAGTTGGCCGTGAACCACACTCCTTCACCGCCGATTTTCCTTTACTAATCGAATGCGCGTTGAATGTTTATCCAAATGAGTTGACGAGTTGGTCATGAACCATTCTCTCTTGTCTTGAATTTTCTTTACTTCTATGAATACGCGTTGAATGTTTATTTAGCGAGTTGACGAGTTGGCCGCGAACCACACCTCATCGCCGCCAATTTGCCTTTATCGCATGACAAGAGGGTAGAGAATACTTTGGTTCAGAAAATAATGAACTTTATTAAAAGAACGCAGTGTCTAGTGATGCCGAAAACAATGCTGGAAAACTAAGAAATGAAAACTACTTGTAATATGGTCAAAGATGAGTGATGTTCCAGGGGTGCCTCGTCTCTTTCCTTTCTGCAACATCTGGGTTAGGTCTAAGGGGTTCACTGAGAATGCTTCTAGCTCTTGTGGAGAAGCAAGAGAGTCTAAGTTTATAATTCGAGGGTCCGTGCCCCTCGTCCAAGATCATTTTCTCGTCCATCTTTTTGGGATTGACGCTCATTGGCTCTGAATGTATAGTCATTACCACCGAGTAACATCCTCGCGCTTTTTCGCCTTTCGTAATGCGCTCATATAGCGTGCCCTTCCCTCCGCCTAATTACAGTGAATCTTAGCGACCCATCCCTGTCGAGAACTTCATTGCCAAGTGATGGATGGATGCGACTACTTGTAAATCCTTGAGCACAAGCCTCTGAGAGAGGACTCCATGGTAGGCGGAGCGAGTATCAACTACTAAGAATTCCATGAATTTCCTAAGATGACACGGGGCTCTTCGAGTTCATCATGAGGGTGTTCCTTCCTCGCAGTAATGAGGCTATCCTCGTGAAACCAAATAGTGGCTCTGAGATGGCTATCAGTTCATGATCCATGTCCATCTGATCAAAGGTACTACCGAACTAGATGTTTACGGTGCTTCCATCATCGATCAACATCCATCCCAGTCCATTTCTAGCGACGATGGCACGGACCACCAAGGCATTGCAGTGGGGGTAGTGTATGCCAGCGTCATCTTCCTCAGTGAACGAGATTTGTGGGGCTCTTGGTCGATGTCCATGGACCTGCCAACTCTCCACGGGTTCATCTCTCGCTGCCTTTGTGTAGTTTCGTCGTGAGTTCATTGTGTGCCCTTCGACATAGGACCATCCTATGATTATATTGATTTCTGATCGAGGGGCCCATGGTCCTTCCGTCCTCAAAGTGATCCCTGTTTCTATCATTTCTCTCACACATTACGGCAAGGTCCATCGCCTCGCACCGAGGAGGAGAGGTCTTCGCCCTTGATTGGGCGGCCTTTGATATCTTCGCAGGTCGATTCTCCTCTCTCCTTGCCCATGGTTTCTGCGGTTGATCGCCTCTCACGTTTGGGCAATCTTTTGTGTTATGTACCCTAGTCCCATGTATGCTGCAATTTGGGTGGCATGGCCACGGGCAAAAGAGCCACCGCATGTCTCGGCATAAGGGACAGGGACTACCTCCATCCGTTACATATCCTCGTAGTGGTTATTCGTAGTATAGGGGCGCTTTCTCCGAAAGCGCTGAAACAAGGCTCGAGAGAGCATCGCTCATCCCTTCGATAGCGGTCTCTCTTGTCCCTTTCGCATTTCTCCCTATTTTCGATCATTTCTTTTGGACCGAATTTCATCACCGGATCAAGTCTACCAACCGATCAGAGGTCTTTGGTTGACCTGCTCGACGCCTCTCTAGAAAGGGATGTGCATGTGAAGTCCGGTCACCAAAGGTATCCAGTGGCTTTGTCATCTGGTTACAATCTCAATCTTATTGATGACGTTGTTGAACCTCTTGAAATAGCTTTTGACCGCTTCTCCTTCCTTCCGTCGAATATCAAGAGTTGGGCAATATCGGCTATCATTGTTCGATTGCCAATGAAAGCATTGACGAACTCTCTTTTCGAAATGAGTACGCCCCCATTCTTCATGGTTTCAGCTTTTGTACCACCTTTTCGCATCGAATGCGAGTGTGGTGTGGAAATTTCGACACTTCATTGCGGGAGAGTGGCCTTGAGCTTGGGCTCTTGTATATGTTGATATGATCCGTGGGGTCGCCTCCCTTTGTATTTGTCCATGAGAGCCATTCGAAAATTCGTGGGTATTTTCCTATGGCCTTTATGTAATTGGTGAACGGAGGTTCTCGCCATCATCATCCTCATAGCATTCTAACCTCTCTTTCTCCTCACTCCGCCTCGCGAATCGGGTTTCGGGTCCTTCATCCTTTCCGTGTGGGCCTCATTGTGCTCACTACGCCCACTGCGGCACCAAGAGGGAGTGGTGCTGCAGAGGATCCCATCCATAACCTATCAAACACGCTAGCGAGATAGGAGCCGATCGGGTTTTCCTGCGTCGGTAGAGGTCTCTCCTTCGTAACATCTTACGGCGCCTTTTTAGAACGATGCTCAGGGTTCCCGCCGTTTGAAATGGGTGGGTCATCCCGAGATCGATGACTTTCCATCGAGCCGACCTTGAAGGGCTTTTCTCGGGCACGACTATGCTCGGGTCCATATTTGAGAGATTGATTCTCCAACAGCCAAAGCGCCGCATTCATCCGGCATTGTCCACCTTCAGTCCCGGGTTCTCTTGTTCAACCGTCCGCTTTTGTCATTGTCTTCTCCTCTTACGGTGGTCACGCTTTGGAGATCTTAAATGCTTTCCTCGCCGCAAGTCGGTGTGGTAGGATTCAACTTCTTCTTCCATGGAGTGTTCGGTTGCCATGCTCTTCTTGGCGTAAAACACGCTTTACCACAAGTTTTGGTCGTGTAACATTTTTCATTTCCACGAGACGGGCGCCAACTGCTGACATCGGAACCCGCACGGCCCACGTGTCAACATATCTCCAAATCAATCCTCTCGCCAACTTATATGTTACCCGCACACTAAGACGGACCGCTAGGCACCAAGATCACCGAGAAAAGGTGTCCAAATGATCGTTGGTACTCCAATGATCAAGTCAACTGTTGGTATATAGAGTAATATACGGAGATTAAAGCAATTGGGTGCGGAGGAACAAGCGTAGAGATTTGAACAGAGTTTAGGGGTGAGATTATTGTATAAAAAGAGCGCACCTTAGAATAACCGATACGTTGTATTTATAGCACAAGAGTTCTAATTGATTTAAGAAACAATCAATTAGATATCCGCCGGATCCTCATTCCTTATGGGATAGGGATGATCGGTCCGTTAAGACAATCTCCTATATTATCGCCTTTATTTGGATTCATCACGTTGCCTAATCTTTGTGAGAGATTGAATTTTGGTTTCCTTGTGAGAATCCGTGTGCCAATCAAACACAACTGCTTTTAACTACTTCTCCGGTCATCCCAAAATATCATGCTATCTGCTAGTTATAACAAATACGAAGCCCGACGATGCTCTCTGGGTCGGCCATGAGTGTCGAGGCTTCTCATGGATTTCGCAATACTCTGTTTCAGGGATGCTAAGATGCTCGATGGGCCCCCGAGGCCTTCGCCAGGTGTATGGGATCTTTATGAGTCTGGAGGGCCTTCGCTGGGCCTATAAGGCCTTAATGAGGGCCAACTTGGGCCTTTGTTGGGCTTTCGCAGACATGGAAGTTTTATCAAAATCTAGTGTTAACAAGCCCATTTTTTAATTTTTTTAAAAAAAATTATTTATTGTGATGACATGCCAATCAAAATGGGCAGCCCATTTTATTTGTTTTTTTTTACACCTTAGTAGAAAATAGATCTTCATTCACTTTTTACTCATATTTTCTTTTTAATTTTATCTTATAAGCAAATTCTACACAATTAGCTCCAATAAGTCTTTTCGCCCATTTTATAATTTTTTTGTCCTTCTTTTTTGTTTCTTTTCCACTCCAAACCTTAAAATTTCCACAGCTTTTTTTTTTGGGACCAATTTTGGACATTTTACATCTCGCAACTCTCAAATTCCAATTTGTTATGTGGAGACCGGAGAATCAAAATATCTTTAACTATACTAAAATTCACACTTTCGCCCAAGTTTTACTTATTTTCACGTAAAATTTTCATGCCTTCTTTGACCAATTTTGATATTTTTACAACTCGCATTTCTAGAAAAATACCATTTTGTCGAGTTATTCACCGAAGGCCAATATTTTTTTTTTTTTTTTTTTTTTTTTTGTCGAGTACCTCTATGCGCTTCATAGGAGTTGCGGTGTATGTGTCTTGACCCCATTATATATGTGTATTCAACAATTAGTGATGTGGATAAAATGTTCATTGATCTTATTTTTTTTTATATATTGTAGATTATTTCATACTCTCAAGACATATGAGAGATCTTTTCTATGTTAAATTTTTTGTTATTATTATATTGTATTGTGCGTAATGTTCCTAATGTATGGATATGGTTTTTCATATTGTTTTTTTTCTAAAATTAAATATAATTTGACCTATAATATAAGAGCGAATAAGGGATTGCACTATTCCTAAGAAATGGTCCCGAAGGACTAAAACGACGCCATTTCTTGCTTTACTTGGGCCATTTTCTCTCTTCAATTCATTTCATCCATCCTGCCTCCGACATTGTCTCTCCCCATCATTGATATTCGTCTGGCCCATATGCACAAAATTACCGTCCCCACCGTACTGTCGCAGGAAGTTTGCACCTTGTTCTAGGTTTTATTGATTGTGGCATGAATCGAGACTTTCATCCGTGGTTTTGCGACTTAGATTTGGTCCTCGAGTCGAACGATTGACGGAATCATAGAATAAGAAGATACTTCATTGATTTAACACACAAGTTATGAAGTAGCCTATATTGTAACCTTTTTTATCTTTCTTTTTCCTCTTTGCCCAATAATTTATTGGCCAATTGCTTAGTTTCTTTTTATAATTGACAAATTTTTGAATTTATTAAAAGTTTTGTTAGACATGTTGGCTCGACATGAGTGAAATTATGATGTAAGGTGGGATTGGTTAAAATCGCAATTTTTTTCATTAAATTCTAATATTTTCAAATTTTATCACACTCCAATCTCTCTTGTTCACACTCTAAACATTATTTTGTCATGAACATGTCACTTTAATTTAATCACATTGTCGGGTTGCTAGAACATTTTGTGAATTAAATTAACAAAGAAAGTCTTGTGTAGCTATTAAACTCTAACGTGAGATTTGGTAACTAATTGAAATAAAATAAACTTTCATGACCGAATTAAGATGTTATTGTAGTTAAAGTGATCATAATAGCTTTAACATGTAATTTAATTGAAATTTACAAATTTAATGAGTAATGATTTTATCTTTAGTCTTTTAGTAATGAGAATGGTCTAGGGATGGCAATAGGCGAATGGTCCCGGCGGTCGGCCCCGCCCGCCTGCTGAACTTTTTATGCCTTGCCGCCTCGCTCATGACCCGCCGACCATGGGGCGGGCGGGCGGGCGGGTCGGCCGCTGACCCGCCAACCCGCCCATGAACTTTTTTTTTTTTTTTTTTTTTTAAACTGAAAAATAATTAAAAAAATATATATACAATTTTTTTAAATATTTATACCAAGCAAAACAAAAAAATTATAAGATTTGGGTTGTGGTATAGTGGTTAATGTTAATAGTTTATAAGTTTTAACCCGGGTTTGATTCTTCTTTAGTTTATTTTAGTGAAAATCATAATTTCTACTATATTTTATGATTTTTCAAAAAAAAAAAAAAAAAAAATTTTTTTTAAGGGCGGGCGGCGGGGGAGCGGGAGTCGCCTCTGACCCGCCCGGCAGATTTTTTCTTCAAACCAAACCCGTCCCCTATTGCTTGGCTGGGCGGGGTGGCTCTTGGCGGGCGGGCCATGGTCTTGGTCGGCGGGTTTTTTGCCATCCCTAGAATGGTCTAAGTGACCAAGTTGTAATTAAAATGAAGTTAAATGACTTGTTTGTGACGTAGTGTAGTTTAATAAGCCAAATGAGATGTCATTATAAGTTCGATTACCTATTGTAAATTCTATCCGCTTTATTCATTGTACTACCGCTCGTATACACCATGCCAATACTTATTCCCGAAGGAAAAACTATGAGCAATCGGTAGAATCAAATCAAAGAAAAATACCATACTATTTGACAATGTACATTTTAATAGAGGGACAAGTCGATCTTATCTTCACCTAATTGCACTCTTACGTCATCGGTTTAGCTCAATTAACTCAAAGCTCTTGCTTTATCAAAGCGCCCATACCCTTGCGCCTGCTAATTGTACTACATATCTTGTATTTCCATTTAATTTATAACCAAAGACACAAAGATATCAAATCGAAATCACGCCCATCATGTCTAGTCGTAACCACTCATACAATTTTCCACCATTTTGATGGATTATTATGCAAACACACACACACACACATATATATACACGTTCTCAGATTGACCTATCAATTAAGCGGTTGTTTTCCTCTTGTGCTTAGGCTCGTTCATCGTTTGTTCTTTATACACATTTTACCGTTAATTACACAAATCATACAAGTTTTAAGTAAATAAATGGGTAACCCTTTTCCATGAATACATTAATAATTTTTTCATATCTTACACCCGATACTTTTTTTTTTCAACATAGATATTTTTTCATATTATTATTGTCAAATTTAGTACTCTACCACGTGCAACGTCACGTGGCATTTACTAGTATGAATAAATGTGGCAGAGCATGTTAAGTAGAGTTTAAAACAAATTTTTTAAATTTTATTTTCAACTATATTTTATGGGAACCCTGCAACTTTTATCAACTTTTCAACTATATATTTCACTAACTTTTTTAAAATCTACTAAAACACTACTTTTTAAACTCTACAAAACATACATTGAATTTGTTTTGTTTTGCATGTTGTGGACATATCTCGAATTTATGGTGGGGCCCACATTTTGAATACTTTAATGTTATTTAGAAATTGGTTTCTATCAAATTCTTTCCAAAACTCGCTTTTAAACATATTCGTATTAAGCTTAATTAAAAGTCGAAACCTACTCTTTATCATCCGTAATACACATGAACCTACCTACATACGGACATACATTATCATTATTCTCAATTTCATTCTCTCGCAATTCTTCTGTCTCTTCGCTTATTTTGCAATTTGCAAAGTAGCTCTAAATTTTTGAACCTTAAAGTTAATTGCTGCAAAAGAAAAAATGCTCATTGTTCTGTTCTCAAGGCTAAATATTTAGCTAATTTTGAGGTACTTCTAACATATACTTTAAACTTCTTTGATTCTTGTTCCAAATTTTGAATTTTATTTTGTTTCTCTCTAAAAATCGGAGTTGTGTTCTTGTGTTTATTGTTATAGTATCCGAATTCAAAATGTTTTGAGTATATTGTTGCTATGTAGTTTGAAGAGTTTAGAATTTAATTTTTGCTTTTTTTTTTTACCATTTTTCATGAGAGTATTTTTTTTTCCTCAGAATAATAAGTAGTTGTTTAGAATTTGATTATTTTCGATTTTATGTTAAATAATTGATTCATTGTAATTATAAAATTAGTTTTGTTTTGTACCGCTTGTCAAAATTTGGTTTTAGGATCTCGCTTTTTGTAATTGAAACTACAAAATACTTGAATGTTTATTAAAGAAGTGCTTTTTTCGCTTTTATTGCATATGTATTTTGATAACTTGAGTTTCTATATTTTTTATTCATAATATAATATATACACAACAAGAGCAACAACATTGATTTAAAATTAAATGATAATAATCTTTCATATAAGAAAAAAATTAAAACTTTCTTTTGATATATACCAATTCTTATAAATTCAAGAACTATAGCACTTTAAATTCATATGTTGACTCTAATTGTAAGATTGTTGAAATATTTTATAACTATTTTTTCACGCTAATCAATTGAACAATAGTTATATACCATGAGTGAGACTCGAACGTGTGAGTCATTTTATTTTTTTAGCACTTAGAATTCTTTTTTTTTTAAATCTTTTGGAACGTTATGTACTGTGTTATTTAATTGTTATCTACCGTGTTATTTGATTATAATATATTTGTTGATGTCGAAATCTACACTATCCACGTGTCAACGTGATCTTCACCAATCATCTACCAACCTATGTTATCTCGCACACTCAGATCGAATCGTTAGATACCAAGATCATCGAAAAAAGAGTCTGGCGATCGTTGGTACTCCGACGATCAAGTCAACTGCCAGTATATAGAATAATATACAGGGAATGAAAACAATTAGGTGTGGGAGGGACAAGCAGGCAGAAATTTGAGCAGAGGTTTAGGGTGAGAATAATGCGTACCTTAGAACAACCGGAGATGTTGTATTTATAACTTCAGAGTTTTAATTGATTTAGGAATACAATCAATTAGATATTTGATTGGATCATCATTCCTTATGAGATAACAATGATTGGTCACAATGCAATCTCCTAGGTTTTAGCCTTTATTTAATTTGGTTTCCTTATCACATTGCACTCGATTTTTAGGAGATTGATATTTGGTTTCCTTATGAGAATTCAGTGCCAATTAAATGCAATATTTCTTTAAACATATCCATGGTCATTCTAGAATATCGTGCGCCTACTAATTACAATAAATACGAAGTTCGACGAGGGGCTCCCTAGGTCGGCCATGAGTGTTGAGGTCCTTCATGGGCTTCGCTATACTCTAATTCAAGAATGTCGATATATGGTTGGGCCTTAAAACGTATCCACGAGGCCCTCACACCGGGTATCTAAGGCCTTCATGAATTTCCTAACATGGGCCTAGTTGGGGCTTTTACTAGGCCTTTACTTGACGACGTGGATGCCTTATCGAAATCGATGGTAACAATAGTCTCCTAAGTCCAAGCCTATTATTTATGGTAGGTGTGAGACTTTGTAATCAAGTAAAAATTTTCCGACGAAAGCTTCCATGGCGGGTCTTTGCAAATGCACATTTGAATTACTTACTCGTCTGCCTCCCAAGCCCAAGCCTATTATTTATAATGGTTGAGGGCATTGATTAGTTGGACTTCCAATGACGTGTTCGTGGTTGTTGTGATTCTATCCAAGCTTTCAATCAAAGTTGTCATAGTGGTCGTAATGATGGGTGAGAGAGTCTAGCCATAAATGTTGTTGGCGCATGATGGACAATTGGGGGCGCGCATGGAGCACGTTCTTTTGCTTAATTAAATGCACAGGGTTCCGTTTTCCTGCCTATTGCTCTTCTTTAGACATGCGTCCATTGGATGGACGGCTCAGATGGTGTGTTTTGAATTGGACGGCGGAGATTGATGAGACTTAATCAGTAAAAGTCCTTGCTTCTTCTCATTTATCTTCTTCTTGCTTCTACGAGTGTCTCAAACTTTGCTGAATATTTCAGCGATAACCAAGAAGTGTAAGGTATTTTCGATGGCTGTAGGGTTCAACTATATTCTTGAGGTAAATACCACAATGGTTGTTGTGCTTTATTTTATAGACCGCATTTGTTTTTATTTTACAGTTTCTTGGGTGCTGTTTTCTACTATACTTCCCGATGATTGTGGGATATTTCTTTTGAATTGAGAGAAGTAGCGATGTCGTTCGAACATAATGATTCACGTAATCACCGGCCTCTAGAACAAACCCCGATATCATGTGTGCAACTTCTTCTTCCTCTTCATCTTCATATTTTACCGAGGGGCAAGAGAAAGTTGATCAGGGGCCTACTGTCGCTCGTCCGTTCTTAGCATCCAAAAGTGGGAGAGAAGTAAACTCAGTTGTATCGCCAAGGTCAAAGGTGAGAAAGGGACGGCATTGTACTGGGTATCCAAAATGAGGGGTCATCGGACAAAAGAGATGTCCCTACCGCTCAACAAATTTGACGAGGAGCTTAAGCGTTCACCACCGAAAGCTTCTATGGCTCACCGAGGATCATGGAGGCCGAGTTGGAAAATATAAGATTGTCGTATGATATTTCTCGCTCATGGAGCTCAGGGCCCCGGTCCTAAGGAGCGATCTTGACGACCCACCGAGGGGTTCATCACAACTTATGAACTAGTGATGCAAAGAAAGTCTTCGCCTACCTATGCACCATTTTTTACGATGTTCGAGAGATTGAATTTGACCCCATGTCAAATAACACCGAACGGTTGGGGCCGATGGTGGCGACATTCTTGTTGTGGAAGATTGTTTGGTGGTGGGGACTTAACCCCAAGGAATTTGAATCAATTTACCGACATTGTCAATCATGTGTTGGTTTAATATTTTCCTCGACCGGGCCAAAGGTGGGAGACGGCAACCGACAAATTGCAACCAAGTACACATAACCGGAAGGAGAGATTTCTCTTTATCGGAGAGACTGGAGTTTACACCGAGGATCCTCTCCCAAATGTGTCTAATCTCCGAACTTGGTATAACTTAGTGTCTTGTGCAATTTTTTTTATCATTGTCCCTGAAATAATGCTTCGTTTATCATTGTAGATTGTAGGAAGCCGCCCATTCCAAAGAGGGATCAAGGTGACTTGAGACTGAAGTGGGATAAGGTTCGAGCGCTCGACATCGACTTTAGGGAGCCTCAGTAATCTGATACGGACTAATGGGTAAGCCTTGTCTATTGAATTACATGGGGTTTTTCTTAATAGGCTTTTGTAACACCTTGTATCTTGGTTATTGCGTTAGCAACATTCGATTCAAGAGTGTCCCTTCATTTTGACTTGCATGGCTTGGCGGTAAGGGCTAGCTCTTCTACCTAGGCACCCTCGCAAGAGGTGTCATCATCGTGGGAGGTGCGAATGCAATGCCATTGAGGACTATTTACCCTCATGCCCCCATTGTTTATCCTCCATCTCCGCCTCCACCTCCGCCTATCTCCCGCCCCATGCCCCGAAAAGACAAAGTGAAGATAGTTGTAGAGGTGCGAATAAAGTCGCCGACTAGAAGAGAAAATCTTCTATGACCACGGAGGGAATTATGAGGGATGCTCGCAGGGCTAGGCGAATCGAGGAGCGCCATCAACCCTCACCGGATCCTCGCTTTGAGGGGTTGGAGATGCTTGAAATTCTACCTCATCGACCGCCGTAAGGGTCGCGTGTGCATCACTTATTATAGTAATGAGTTGATCCTACGGTGATGGAGTTGCTCCCCGATTCTCTTGCAATAATGGCGGCAAGTGTCTACAAGTATTGGACCCGGATGTGGAGAAAGTCACCGATGAAGCTTCAATAAGCGAACTCCTCCGATTGGTAGAGATGAACTTGATCTAAGGGATAGTTTTGACCAAAGACGTATACAACACCCTCAAGGGCTTCATGTCAAGTTCAAGAAGGAAGAGGCCAAGTAAAAATGTTATCCAAAGATCTCAAGGCGGTGAGCCTTGAAAAGTCCAACTGAATCGGATAAGAGGGCCTCCAATTCAAATTGGATTTGGTAGTGAGCAAAGAGGCCGACATGAAAGCAAAGTACTAAATTGAACTGAAGGTCAGAAATGAGAGTTTGAAACAGGCCCGAGACCGTAAGATGACCGCCGAGGCCTCCTAGAAGCGTCAGAGAAAGTCCAAAAGTTGGCCGAGGATAAGGCCTTTGCGCTTGAAATTGTTTGCTGCACACGACCAATAGTAACTTAGAGGCCGTGGTTGCTTTGAAAAGGACAAGCAAATGCTCAAGCTAGAGAAGAAATGGAGAGGGTCAAGGCGAAGCGTGTTGATGCTAAGACAAGGATAGATATAGCGTACCATGATGGGTTTGAAGACACTTCTAAGTACAAGGACCTCGCCGATCGCTTCATGACTAAGGCGGAAGTAGTCCGGTTGAGAGGATTGCGAGACTTACCTTGAGTGGGATATCTCATTTCTCCGGTATGTCCCCGACAAGGTTCCTACTTTTGGGGTCTCTATAGCCGTTGAAATTTCATCGCATGCCGGGGATCAGGATGGAGGCGAAACTCAAACCACTACTCCCATTGCAGGGGAAGGCGTACATTGTGCCGACCCTAAAGAGGCGACGGGGCAGTAGGACTTGTAATTTTCTATTCCTTGTTTTGTATTCGTTACAGCATTATCAATTAAATTTACTTCCTATCGTTTTCCTTCGCATGAAGTCTCTTTGCATGGATATATGTATAATTAGTAGAGATTCTTATTTATGACGAGGCTTTACTCATGTGAGATAATATCTTTAAAAGAATACCTCATACAATCATCTTTTTTGTTGGACGCGAAAAATTGAACTTGAAATTGAAAAATCATTCATCTAGGCATTAATGGCACATACTTTTTGTTGAATCTGAAGGGTTAACGTCATTAATATCTGGGCAAATAGATGGACGCCCATGGCATGTGGCGCTCCAAATGCCCATTAAATGACCCTTTGTTAATGTCTTGCATTTTCCATGCAAATAGGTTTTGTGTTCCTATGCCACCCCTATAAAAAGATTTTCATTTCATCTCTCACGCTGCTTCATAAGTCTTGTGAATCTAGTTAATTAATCTCAATGGCCATAACTTCTCCCAAGAAAAGATGCAAAGGGAGTTTTCCTGACACTTGTTCACCTGGTTCCAGTATTCAACTTAAGCGCATCGTGAAGATAGGGACAGAAAACCAATGTTTAGAGGACCAAGTATGTCCGTACAAGTGTCCCGATTACACTACGGATCATTGGAGGAGTTGGGCCTAGTAGCTTTAGCAAAGTTCTCAAATGGTACCTCCACAATGGACATCGATGGTAGATTCTTCGATGATCCTTATTCGATGATGACGAGGTCGAAAGCCATCCGCCAAAGGTGTCAACGGCATTTTTGAGTAGTATGGCCAATTAGTCACCAAATCAACTCATATTGATTTGGGAGACTCCCATCATGGTGAAGTCGACTTATGCCAATAACGAAGCCCACGTAGTCTCGAAAATAAAAGGTTTAGCTAAATAGATTGTAGATCCTCTTTGTGCCGACCCTAAAGAGGTGGCGGGGTAGTAGATCTATAGTCATGTTCATTTTCTTTTTTCTTGTAATCTGGATTTCGATAAATGAATGAGAAAATACTTTGATTATCCTTGTCCTGCTATGTAATTGAGGTTGGAATGAGCTATTCGAATCTGTAATCAAACATATTCATTTGTTGAGGCTTGAGAGATATTTGTACGAAACTATGCGAGGTCTTTTGATCGTGTAGCCTTTGCGCACTATGCGAGGCTTTTGACTTGTCTTAATTAGGTCAATGCGAGGCTCGCTCATTGGGATGCCTTCACCATAGATGCGGAGCTCTTCAATCGTGGTGCCTTCGCAATTGTTTGTACGCGACCTTCATTGATGGCGCTATCCTTGTGTAAGGAAGGTGCAAATCAACATGCACTTTATGTCATGCAGCTTTTACGCTTTCCTAGGGTGTTTTAGAATACATCTCTCCTACACGTGTCCACTATCGATGCTTTGCCTTATGGGATCCGAAATAACGGTTGAGATCAGGCGTTCCCACCTATAAATATGCCCGCACAACTTTTTATTGCGCCATTCACTTTCTTCTTTCTTTCAAAACTCAACTCTTGTCATCCATGGCTGGTATTTATTTTTCTAGGGTACCGAAGTTCAAAATAAGAAGTGGAAGAGTTGTGGCTGAAAAAGAGGCTATTACTTCTCAACCTCTGGTATTGTGTAATATCCGCTCCAAATGGCCATTGTCTCATTGGTGCTGAAAGTAGCGGTGGATACTTCATCTACTGTTTCGTCAGTGCCGAAAGTAGAAGTGGACACTTCTTCCAGTCTTCCTCTTGAAGAATCTCTATGTCCACCTGAAAATGTCTGACGACCAGACAAGGAGAAGCGGGTTATCAATGATGAAGGAGAAAATGCTATACCAAAAGGGGCATAGAGGATGAAGACAGTGCGGAGGATTCTTGAAAGGCCAAGCGAGGCCAGGAGACTCTTTTTTAGGAAACTGGAGAAACTACTCTCCCTCTTCAAGGGCAACTCGCACCTCCATTCCTAAAATCCACGATCGTGTCGAGCGCATCAATATCGGGTCTCGCTCATAACGACTGGACCCACCCATTTAGAAAAATTACCGCCTTACATCGCTATAGCGACAAACTTCGGGCAGGTAAGTATTGGACTTATGCCTTTGTGAAGGCAACGGACAACGCAGAAACTAAAGAAGATGTTAAAATTGGTAGAGATGTATACCTCTCGTGAGCCACGTGACTCAACCGCAAATTATACAAAGTGTCGGGAGTGAAGATCGACGAACTTCACTCAACAAATATTGTAGAAGCGTAAGATATCGATGAGTTGCGTTTGGAAAACAAGGTTTTTGTTCGAGTCTTGTAGTTTTCGAGGATGCGAGGACGAAGGTCGAGTACAAGATAAGCATGGCGAAACACTTCAAAAGTTGTCTCACAAAGTTCGAAGCAAGTCGAGTTGAAACTCAAGGTGTGTGAAGATATGGCTCATGCCAAACATAAAGAGTTAACGGAGGCCTTGGCGGAGCTCTCAAAGGCCAAAGAATTGTTGGCCAAACTAGGGGTCTCTAGTTACGCCGATCCCAAAGGTCCCAGCAGAGACGTAGGAATCATGATCTTCTCGTAATATTTATTTGTATGGTTCTTATCGAATTCATTAATGGAAAATATTCTTGTTTCACGTCGTTTGTAGTTATTGGGTGTTTTTATTTTGTTACGTGAATGTGTATGCGTAGAATGCTTATCCAAATGAGTTGAAAGAGTTGGCTACGAACCATACTCCTCATTGCCGAACTTTCTTTTACTTGATTGATTACGCTGAATATTATCCAAATGAGTTGAAAGAGTTGACCATGAACCACACTCCCTCGCTGCTTTGAATGTTCTTTACTTAATTGATTATGTGTTGAATGTTTACCCAGCGAGTTGAAAGAGTTGGCCGCGAAACACACTCCTCGCCGCCGAAATTTCTCTACTTGATTGATTATGCATTGAATGTTTACCAAATGAGTTGAAAGAGTTGGTTGTGAACCACACCCTCACCACCGTAGAACTTTCTTTACTTGCTTGATTACGCGTTGAATGTTTACCTAGCGAGTTGAAAGAGTTGGTCGTGAACCACACTCCATCGCTGTCGAGCATTCTATACTTGCACAATTGGACGAGAGTATTATAATTCGAAAATCTTGAACTTCATTAAAATAATGAAGTGTCTAAACAAAGCCAAAAGGAACACTAATATTCGGCTTAGCTACCGAAAATCAAAGAAATAGAGAAACCCAAAACTACCGGTAATATGGGCATAGATAAGTGATGTTCTAGGGATGCCTCGCCTCTCTTCCTCCTTAGTCTTCCAATTTGTAGGTTCCTCGGTCGAACTTCCTCGACGATCTTGTAAGGTCCTTCCCAAGTGTGTCTAAGGGTCCCAAATTTCACTTCTATTAGTTAGGAAAACTTTTTGAGGATGAAGTCGTCCAACATGGAAAGTCCTGCTTTTAACCTTTGAGTTATAGTACCTAGCCATCTTCTTTAGATAAACCGCTGCATTTGGTTGTGAGTCGGCATGCCTTTCTTCTTATAAATTGCTGTTCGCCTGCGTAAATCCTCATTAACCACTTTGTCGAAGTGTAAGTGCCTTTGAAGAAGGTATTCCTACTGATAGGAATCATTGTTTCTCCTCCATATGCCATGGAGAAAGGAGTTTTCCCAACCGCTATCCGAGACGTTGTTCGATATAACCATAGAGTATCGGGTAATTCTTCACCCCATCCTCCTTTGGCGATTCCAACTTTCTTTTTAGGTCGTGATTGATGATCTTATTGATGGCCTCTACCCCGACCGCTGGACCGAGTTATAGTAGGGAGTGGAGAAATCTCCAATGCCAAGTTCTCCTCAATTCGAAAGTTAAACTTCTTCCCAAATGAATCGTATGCACCGTTGTCAAAAACAAGGGAGTGGGTATCCCAAAATGACAAATTATATTCTTCCAAACAAACATCCACGTGTTCTCTTCTATGATTTTGGCCGTGGGGTTTAGCTTTGCATCACTTGGTGAAATAGTCTACCGTTACGACCACAAACTTGACCCCACATCTTCTAGTTGGGATGAGACCTATGAAGTCGATCCTCTATTTGGAAAAAGGCCAAGGTCAGGACTCAAGTGAGGTTCGAGTCGGAGCTTTGGTATAATGGCGAATTTCGCACTTGTCGCATTTCCTTGCATAAGCATACGAATCCTTCTTCATGGTCGGCCAATAGTACCCTTACTTCAAGCCTTTTGTGCTAGGGGCCATCCTCATGAGTGATTACCGTAGATTTACTCATGTATCTCCTTCATCACGTAATTCACCTCATCCCGAGTAATGCACCATATGAGAGGGTGGCTAAACCCTCTCTTACAGATCCTATCTTATAAGACAAACTTTGTCGTCCTTCTATGGAGCTTCCGCCTCATTCCTATTGCTCGGTAGAACTTGGTCGCTAAGTATGTGATGATCTCTTTCATCCATTTAGGAGACCTTGGTGATCGTCCATAGTATTCTCGCGATGGAGTCTCGTCGCTGGGCGGTCGGCTAAGCTTTTCAACCGGGATACTTTCATCAAATCGGAGACTTTACTACTTGCCAACTTAGAAAGAGCATCGTAATAACCATTCTCGATCCTGGAGAATTTAGAGTAGTTCAAATACCTTGAAATGAGATAGGAGATCTTTAGACTTCTTCAAAAATGCCACCATAGATTGCTTATGAGTATGTGAAGGTTCCGTTGACTTAGCTAACCACCACCATGAGTCGCTATAGATCCGAATTTTCCTTGCCTTCATCTCTTGTGCCAGGCTCAAGCCCGCTAGGAGCGCCTTGTATTCGGTATCGTTATTCAAGGATTTGAACTCCAAGCGAAGCGCGCAGTTGAGATTATGACCGTCGGGGCAAATCAACATAATCCTAGCTTAAACTCTGGCCTCGCCTGAGGATCTATCAATATATAGTTTTCATGTTGGTACCTCCTGAGGCTCGACTTCCAGTAGGCCTTCTGGGATATGGGTGAACTCAGCCATAAAGTCTTTCAAAGTCTGTCCCTTTATGGAAGGCCTTTGTTTGTAGGAAATGTCGAATTGACTGAGCTCGATTAACCAGTTCATCAGTCTTTTCGAAGTATCCAGCTTTTGGAAAATCTGTCTCAGAAGAAGATTTGTCTATCATATCTATGCTATGTGACTGAAAGTAGGGCTGGAGCTTCTGAGACGCGATGATCAAAGACAAGACAAGCTTTTCCATGCCTGGGTACCTTGTCTCCGCATTGCTCATATAATAGATTTGAGGTGTGTCGACCTTCTTTTCGGATCAAGACCGAGCTTACCGCCTTCTCGTGATACCACGAGGGTAGATAAGTAATGTTTTTCCATTCTTTGGTTTGACAAGAGGCGGGGGCTTCTCGAGGAGGATCTCGAGTTCTTGGAAAGCTTTATTGCATTCTTCTGGTCTACTCAAACCGCTTCCTCCTTTGATGGTCTGGAAGAAAGGCTGGCAATGGTCGGTCACCTTCGATATGAATTGGTTCAGGGCCATCAATCTCCCTGTCAGGCTTTGAACCTCATTGGGAGAAGATGGTGATCGCATATCGATGAGCGCTTTGATCTTCTCGGGATTAGCCTCTATCCCGCATTGATTCACCATGTAGTCTAGGAATTTTTCATATGCGACCTCGAAGGCGCATTTCAAGGGGTTGAGCTTCATGCGATACTTACGGAGAATTCTGAACATCTTCCTTAAGTGTCCAACGTGGTTCTCGGCATTTACACTATTCACTAGCATGTTATCAACGTAGACCTCCATTGAGTTTCCAATCTATTTCGAGAACATGTGGTTCACTAACCACTGGTATGTGGCTCCTGCGTTCTTCAGGGCAAGAGCATCATTTTATAGCAAGACAATCATCGGTTTGTGATGAACGAGGTGTACTCCTTGTCTTCTCGCGAACATCGGGATTTGGTTGTAGCCGAGTAGGCATCTATAAAGCTAAGTAGGTTGTGGTCGACAATCGCATCAACCAACCGATCAATGCGTGGTAATGGAAAGTTGTATTTGGAGCATGCCCGATTCAAGTCAAAGAAATCTATACACAACCTCCACTTCTTGATGTTTTTCTTTACCAACACGAGGTTGGATATCTATTGGGGTAGACTGCCTCTTTGATGAACCCGCTTGCCAATAGTTTGTCAACTTCTTTTTCTCGGGCGCCATACTTCTATGCTCTGCTCGAGGCATTCTCTTTTGGATCTTGAGTCGTATTTTAGGATTCACTTTCGTATGGCGGGGCAAGCTACATATGGATCAATCCCTACCATGTCGCTATGTTTCCATGCAAAGACGTTGGTGTTCTCTCGTAGGAACCGCTTGAGTTCTTCATTCATCCTTTCCACAAGTTTCTCGCCCCACCGCAACATCCGGGTAGGGTCCGAGGGATTTACAAGAAATGCTTCCATCTCCTTTGTAGGAGAGGCCGATAATCTGAGCCTATAATTCGAGGGTCCGCACTTTTGTCCAAGATCATCTCCTTGTCCGCCTTTTCGAGTTGATGTCCATCACTGGCTCTCAGATTATCATGACCGTGGAGGTAACATCTTTTCACTTTGCTATCTTTTGGAGGGCATTCATATAGTAGGCCCTTGTCTCTGCTTGTTACCAAGAACTTTGGCAACCCCTTCCGGCGTTAGGAACTTCATTGCCAAGTGATGGATAGAGGTAACCACCTATAGATCCTTGAACGTGGGCCTACCGAGGGACTCCATGATAGGTAAAGCAAGTATCAACCACTAAGAATTCCATGAATTTTCTCAGATGACACAGAGGCTCTCCAAAATCTACTATGAGGGTGATCCTCTCTCGTGGGACTAGGCTATCTCCTGTGAAACCGAATAGTAGTTCTGAGATGGCCATCAATTTATGATCCACATCCATTTGATCAAAGGTACTGCCAAACAGGATGTTCACGATGCTTCTGTAATAGACCAACATTCATCCCAGCCCATTCCTAGCTACGACGACGTGAACTACCAAGGCGTCGCAATGTGGGTAATGTATACCGTGCCTCGTTCTCTTGGGTGAACAAGATTTATGGAGCCTCGGGCGATGCCCATGGACCCCGCCAACTTTCCACCGCTTCTTCTCTCTTGTCTGTCTTCGTAATTTTGTCACGAATTCATCGTGATACCCTCCAACATAGGGCTTTTCTATGATTGTATTAATTTCTTCGGGGGGAGGGAGGAGGGAGGGAGCTTGGCACTTTTTTTCCTTTGTGGGTCCATCTTTACATTGTTTTATGTGTCATTTTGGTGAGGTCCATCGCCTTGGCGTCGGGCGAGGGTCTTCATCCTTGGTTGGGTGGTCCTCAACACCCTCGGGTTGATCGGTTATCCTCTCCTTGCCCCAGCATTTTCATGGTTGATCAATTCTCTTACATCGGGCAATCTTGATGTTATGCACCGAGTCCTGCAGATGTGTCGAACTTGGGTAGAAGAACAACCGACAAGAGAACCTCTACGTAGTAGTCCGGCATGAGGGGTCGATGTCGTATTTGTCTAGTTGAATCTTCTATAACTCATTGTTCTGCAGCTCAGGAAAACGCTTTTCCTAAAAACAATTAAAGCGATGTTCGTGGAGAACACGCCCCTCTATCCGATAGCGATCTCCTCCGTCTCTTTCTGCTATTTCTCTATTCTCAATCATCTCATTCGATCAAATTTCTCGTTGGATATGTCTACTAGTTTATTGTAGGTTTGAAGCTGACTATTTTGGACATCTCTCCAATAGGGGTGCGCATGTGAAGTCCGGCCACCAGCACATCTAGAGCCTTCTTATCGATGACGTTCTCAATTTTGTTGATGACATAACTGAATCTCTTGAAATAGCTCTTCACCGACTATCCTTCTTTTTGTCTAATGTCATGAAGTGAGTGATGTTGGCTATCATTGTTCGGTTGCCAATGAAAGCATTGATAAACTCTCATTCGAGTTGGGAAGCTCCCGATGCTCTCTGGTTTCAGCTTTGTTGTACCACCTTTTCGCATCGGATGTGATTGTGGTATGGAAATTTTTGCATTTCACTATGGAGGAGTGGCCTTGGAGCTTCATCTTATATATGTTGATGTGATCCGTGGGGTCACCTCTCCCGTTATACTTTTCCATCGAGGCATTCTAAAATTAACGGGAAGCTCCATGGCCTTCATGAAGTTGGTGAATGGGAAGTTCTCGTTGTCGTCGTCGTCGTCGTCATCTTCATGGCATTCTAACCTTTCCTTTTCAACCTCGAGCCTTGCAAGTACAAGCTTTCAGTCCTTCCTCCCTTCTGTATGAGCCTTACTATGCTCATTGTGCTTTGTTGTGCCGATAGATGTGGTGCTATAGAGGATCCCACTCCTAACTTGTCAAACACGCTGACAGCAGGAGTCGACTAGTTTCCACATGCCAGAAAAGGGTCTTCCATTCTGATTATCTTACGAGGGTCTCGAATTTATATTCTGATGGTTCCTACTATTTGAAACTGGCAGGTCATCCCGAGATCGATGGTTTTCTATTGAACCAGACCTCGAAGGGCTTCGTCGGGCACGGCTACGTTTGGGTCCATATTGAAGAGATTGATTTCCTAACATTTCAAACGATGCCTTCATCCGGCATTGTCTAGCTTCGTGTCTTTGTTTTCCCTGCTCAACCGTCCGCTTTTGCCATTGTCTTCTTCTCTTGAGATGGATTACGTTCTAAATGTCTTGAACGCTTTCCTACCGCAAGTCAGTATGATGGGACTCTACTTCTTCCTCCGTAGAGTTTTCTGTTGCCATGCTCATTTGGGTAGAAAACACACAAGCTTTTGGTCATGTAACATTTTTGGATTTTCACATACGGCGCCAATCTATTGACGTTGAATTCTGTACTATCTATATGTCAACAGATCTCCAATCAATCATCTCGCCAACCTATATGTTACCTGCACAATAGGACGATCGTTAGGCACCAAGATCACCAGAAAAAAGGACTCGACAATCGTTGGTACTCGACGATCAAGTCAATCTGTTGGTATATGAAATAATATACGAAATGAAAATAATTGAGTGTAGGAAGGACAAGCAAGCGTAGATTTGAGCGAGTTTTAGGGTGAGAATAAGAATGATTGGTCATCGATGCAATCTCTCAGGTTTTAGCCCTTATTTGATTGGATTTTCCTTTATCACGTTGCCTGAGTTTTAGGAGATTGATATTAAGTTTCCTTATGAGAATCTGTGTGCCAATCAAACATAATATTTCTTTAAACATATCTCTGGTCATTCTGGAATATCGTGCTTGATAAGTGTATTTTGTGCATTTATTCGGGCCTTTAAACTAAGCTTTTATCCCGTCATTTTATTGAATTTATACTTAATTTGGTGTTTTATTCTTTATATTTCAGTTTTGGACTTGTTTAATAGCAACTAGAGAAGAATAGATAAAAAAAAGCAATAAATTAGAAGATATTTCGAAAGCTTGAAGACCAAATTCGAGGTTATGGAAAGTTTAAGGACGAAAGATGATGAAATAGAATGATCAAGATCCAAAGATGAAGGATAAAAGCTACAGATTCAAAGAAATCAAGCTGGGCGAGAACAAACAGGCTCTCCTGGTGATCGCCAGGGAATTGCCCAGGCAAACATCTGGCCAGCATGTTTTTTCTTTATTTTATTTCCTTTTCGAATCCTAATACACTTAGGAAACCTTTTGGGCCACATATTTGGTAAATTTTGGGATATTTTAGGGTACCATTAGGGAAGTATGAATATGGGAGTTTTTTTTTTTTTTTTTTTTTTTTTTTTTTTAAATAACCACAAAAAATAAAGTATTTATTAAAATACTATCATAGTTTTTAAAATTTGAAAATCTCAGTATATAACGTTTTAAGAAACAAAATCAGAAAAGCTGAGGAGTTTTCCATTCATCAAAATCACAAAAACTTAAATTTCTTCCCTATAAATCACAGCCGACGAGAAGGAAGAGTGAGATTCTAAATAAATTTAGATTTGATCCTCAAAAAACAAATTGGACGCGAAATTCGAACAAAGTTGGATGGAAAATCTCACTTCTAGCCATCATCTCGTGAAATTTCATCCAAATAAACAAATTGAACTCAAATTTGCAGCCATTATCCATGAAATTGCAGAACAAATTGAACGAAAATCTCACTCCCAGCCATCATCTGTGAAAATTACAGAAGAAATTGGATGGAAAACTTACTTCTATCCACCATCTATATCTATACAGGTAACATGTTAAATTGATGTGTATTAATCACAAAACCACATTGACCATCAGATGTTCAACAGAATTCCCCAACTAGGTTATCATTGTAACAAATGTAACAAGTTATGTTATTATCGGTTTTCTTTAATTTCTATTTTGTAAATGTGTTTTTCTACTTTCAAAAAGCTAAATGTTGACCAATGTGTTTATCCAATTCAATGATTTGCCTCGTTGTTTGATAATCTTCTAAATATCAAATAACATGCTAAGCAAACAATATTGGTTCTTCGAGTCGAAATCCATTAATTTAGAGTCTCTAGATGATAGACAATTAAATATTTTAATCATCATGTTGAACTTCGTGTGACAATCGTGATCCGATCGATGTGCTATTGTATAGTTTGTGTTTTCATTCTCTTTTAATTTCACCATAATTCATACCATTATAACAAATGTAACAAGTTATGTTATTTCAGAATTATAAATGTAACTAGTTATGTTATTTCAAAATTACAAACGTAACAAATTCTGTTATTTCAAAATTACAAATGTAACAAGCTCAGTTATTTCAAAAATGTAAATCTTATTATCTGTTTTGTTTAATTTCTATTTTAGAATTGTGTTTTTCTACTTTCATAAAGCTAATTGTTGACCAATGTATTTATCCAGTTCACTGATTTGCCTCTAGTTGTTTGTTGGATTACTTATGTTGTTTGACAATCTTCCAAATATCAAATTTCAGAATTACAAATGTAACAACTTTTATTATTTCAAAATTACAAATGTAACAAATATAACAAGTTCTGTTATTTCAAAATTACAAACGTAACAAGTTCTGTTATTTTAAAATTACAAACGTAACAAATTCTGTTATTTCAAAATTACAAATGTAACAAGTTCTATTATTTCAAAAATATCTAATCCTAATCCACAAATTAACAAGCCATGTTATTTCAATAAAGCAAATGTAACAAGTTATGTTATTATCTATTTAGAATTTAAATCTGATTCAACTTCTGTGTTGTTTATATATTGATCATCTTGACATGATTTAGGTGTATTTAGTTCATATATTGAACCAACTTTAGATACCTACAAAACCATATATGTTACAATTCTATCAGCAAGTTAGATGTATCTGTTTTATTTAATTTACATTTTAGAATTATGTTTTTCTACTTTCAGACAGCTAATTGTTGACCAATGTGTTTATCCACTTCAATGAGTTGTAGGTATGCAAATGTTAAATATCTTCATTACATACTATGGTGAGACGGCTGGAAATTTTGTCCCAATGGACTGCACGTACATTAAATTTGTTGATATGATATTATCGGTGTTAAAGTTGAATCGAAAAAAAGATATGGTGACAATACAATATGAAGTGTGTACAAACATTGCTCCAATGAGGATTACAAATGACAACTCAGTTTTGTTCTATATGGAACTCGCGAAAAAGACCAATAACTAACAAGTTATCCATTGCGAGTTGAAGTTGCACCATTGTTGGAAAGTTTTTCGGACATTCATGTTTTGAGGCCATCTAATTTTGAGGATATTGACCTACAAAGGTTAGTGAAGGACATAATTTTGTAACATCAACATCTAAAGGGTTGCACGCGCTAGAGAGCTTTGCTCCTAATACATATGAATCTATATCGAATTAGAGGATGTGAATAGTGAGTCGGAGATAATGCGATTTCACATCCTAACATTGAAGCAATAGCAAAACACATGATATTTAGGAATAAAGGATTGTTGAGGAAAACAATGCCATTGTATGCTATTGGGAACAATTTTCGATTACAAAGTGTACAAGTCAAAAAATATGACTATTAAAAGTCGATAAGAGATTGATGATTATTTTGGCACTATCTTCACAAGCTTTAGTATTACAATTTTAAGATAATAATATTATTTATATTTGATTAATTGTACAAACTTTAATCTTTGTAAGTTACATTTTTCAAATAAATGTGTATCTTTGTAACAAATCTCGGTCATGATGCAAGAAATTGAAAATTTATTGTTGTTGAAAGTATTATGCAATGAAAATTTATATTGTTACAAAATAATATTTACATGTTGTGAAATAGAATACATGATATATATAAAGAATTACAAAATAAATTGTGCAACAATTATAGAGTGTAGCACAAATGTTGATGCTACAAATTATGTGTTGTAAAATAAATTCAACTACAAATATAAATACAAATTATCACATAAAAAATATTCATTGTCACAAAATAATATTTGTAATAATTTTATTTGTTGTAAAATAGAATACACTACATACATTAGTAGAGATAAACTAAATTGCAGTAACAACTATACATCGATTCGCGACAAACTCGTGTTGCGAATATATTCAACTACAGAGACACAACTTCATCATATAAACAAATATTCATTGCCACCAAATAATATTTGTAACAATTTTATATGTTGTAAATTATAATACGCGACCTACATAAATAGTCACCACATAAATTAGGCAACAACTATACGTCGTTGCACAAATGATGATGCGTGACGAACTCTCTATATTACTAAATAAATTTAACTACACACAAAACTTGTTACATAATAAATTATACTACAAACATTGAATATCTTATAATATATTCGCAATGAAGCAATCTCATTGTAAAATAAATTACGCGACAAACATGACATATTATAAAATGTATATTGCTACAAGCATGTTTTGTTGCAAAATAGAATAGGTAACAAGCGTTATACTTTTAAAATAGTTTTCGCAACAAACATTTCTCATCGCAAATTGTATTTTGGAACAAACGTTGCGACAAATTAACTTGTTGCCTTTTTAATTTTTCACAACATCTATGTATTGCAATCGACATTATAGCGACAAATATGTTGTTGCTATTTCATATTTTCATGGCAAAAAAAATGTTGCAAGTTTTCTTATGCGACGAGTGACTAATAGTTGTTGCGAGAATACATTCTGTGGGCGCTTATAAGCGCGACAATGCCCGCAACAAACAACTAGTTGTCGCTAAATTAATTTTATGACAAAATCTCTATTTAAGCGATAACATTTTTTTGTCGCAAAATGGGTATTTTTTGTAGTGGTGCTACACTAAAAGCTTATTTTTATGAGGAGTACAAATTCAAAATTTTGAGGATAAATGAAAAATTGTGCAAAGTCAATAGATGCAAGCAAATCAAGTCTTCCAAAGCATTATTTAGAGTGCCATGAAGCAACCAGATAATAAGTCAAGCTAATGACTATCAATAAGCGCTTAATAGGAGGCAACCCATTTTCTAACCATTTTATTTACTTGCTTTATATGTAGTAATTTTAAGTAGTTTAAATAATTCATTAGCTTTTATCTCATTTATTGTTTAATGCACTTATAAAGCTTACCATATTGATTGTAGGATGTCCCACTTTGCGAGTCGATTGGATAATAACTATGACATCATCTTTAGGAGATAGAGATATACTGCTGTGTTTTACGTGATCTTTAAGTATTTATAAATTCTAATGCATTCTTGTATGTTCGCATCCGTCATAGAGATATAGTTGAGTCACATATAGGGATATGTTTAATTCTACTCGAGAGAGATTGTTAAACAAATTAGAAATATTGATCTTCATAATTAAATCATGTTATCAAATTCAACGGTTCGGGTTAAAGAAAATTGGTATAAGTGGATTCAGGATCTTAGTATGCTTTTCTTTTCCTTTCTTTCTTAAAGTTAAAATAATTTTCATAATTTAATCTTCTACGTAGTTCAGTTTCAATTATTTACTTGTTTTTAATTTAATTTTTTTATTAGTTTTTAATCACCAAACATTCAAGAGTTAACAAATTCGGTTAAGGTTAATTTAATTGAAATTGAACTATCTAAATCTCTGTGGAAACGATACTTGGACTCAAAATTCACTTTATTACTTATGCGATCTATACACTTGCCGAATATTAAACACATAAAATCGCTGACAGTACTACCTGCTAATTACAATAAATATGAAGCCCAGCGAGGCTCCCTGAGTGGGCCATGAGTGTCGATGCTCTTCATGAGCTTCGCTATACTCTAATTCAAGAATGCTGATATATGGCTGGGCCTTAAACGTATCTAGGAGGGCCCCGCCAGGTATTTGAGGTCTTCATGAATCTAGAAGGCCCTCACTAGGCCTATAAGGCCTTAGCGAGGCCTAACTTGGGCCCAGGTCAGTTCTTTACTAGGTCTTTGCTGATGTGGAGGCCTTACCAAAATATGGTGGTAATAATTATTATATTATATAATATATTTTGTTTACCGTTTTATTATTGAATTTAATTAAATAATAATTAGTTTTGTAAATTTTTTATGAATTTTGAATGCATATTACGATTTGAAATTCTTGGAAAATCTAATTTAAGGAGTTATCTTTAGATCTGAAAAATCACATAACGGCCTTTGAATACTTCCAATATCAAAGTCCATAAAAATTTATTTAGCATAAGTTTGGTAGTGTTGAAATTATTTTTTAAGTACTTATATTATAAGTTATTGGTGAATGTGTGGATAAAAAGTAGGTTGTAAGTTGTAGGTCCCATGAAATGTGTGGATATAAAGTATGTTTGACCAGCTGAAATTATAATTTAAGCATGTCCAAACATGTACTAATATTCATCATATTTCATCTTACAAATAGGGATGACAATGGGGCGGGTCAGGGCTGGGGCGGCCCTTCCCATCCCCACCCCGTCGGAGAATTTTTACCCACATACCCACCCCGTTCACCCTTTAAGTCGGGGCTGGTCTTGATCTGGGTCTGGGCGGGGCGGGAGAGCTTACCGCCCCGTTTGCTGTTCCCCATTTATTTTATTTTTTTTAATTTTTAATTTTTTTTAACCATGATTTTCAAAATTAAAAAAATTAAAAAAAAAGTATTTCGGGACAGGTTTAGGGCGGGGCTATTACCCCGAACACCTCCCCCGATACTGCTACCGAATTTTCGATTGTCCAGGACAGGAAAATTTTAAAAGGAAAAAGGGATAAGGCAGGAGGCGGATCACGGAATAAATTGCCATCTCTATTTACAAGTTCTTATACATGGACACATATTTAATTTGCCAGTGAATAATTTATTGTTATTTTATTGACCACTAAAGGAAAAGGAACGGTCAAAGATATGTTGTGGACCTTAAAGGCCTGCAGAAAAATAATATATGTTTGATTTCAAACTTTTTAGTCATCACTTTCTTAAAAGTATTATTGTGACGTTTTTAGTTATGTCAAATAAATAGTCATCATCATGAAGTAATCATTAGATTTTGCAGCCAAAAAAACAAAAACCAAACAACCTTACGTAAGGCATGAAGGAACTTATTTGGACCGTTTCTTACTGAAAGGATGGTGACTACACTTATGAAAGAGATTTAACAATAAAATAATAATAATAATAATAATAATAATAATATTAATAATAATAAAATGTGTGAAAATAAAGATAAATAAATTAAATATTAAAAACTTAAAGTATATAAAACGATAAAAGGGTGAGTTTTTGAAATGGCCGTGTCAAACGCTCGGAATCGCAGAAGAGTCTAACTTATATCAAATAAGTTTTAAAAACTACTTTTAAGTAGAATAAACTAAAATACCCTTACTTTATAACATCGCCATAACGAATACCTGGTTAACGGATAATCTGTTAATAGATCGGTTAACGTATGGTTTGTTAACCGACCGACCATTACTCAGACTCCAGGCTGCAATGCACCTTGGGTGCAGCAAAGCAATTTTGGCCTTAACAGCCTTGGGACTGCTAATGCACCCACCCATGTCTGTTAGCAGTGTGTTAATGCACTATAAGTCTCATTAATGCAGATGGGATATTTACACTCACTACTTACAAATATTAAAATAATTTTAAATCTAACAACTTAACTTATTTATTTCAAAAATACTACATAATTAATATTATATTAAATAATAAAATAATGAATTAAAATTAAATAACTATTTCCACGTGAATTCACTAAAATTTGTTTTTGAGTCCTTGATTATTTGCACAATAAGTCCTTCATCTTTATAAAATTTTCACTTTAGTCCCTATACTTCGTCTTTCATTTCAATTTTGTCCTTTTTTATTTGCAACTCAAGTCTTTCAACTTTTAAATTTGTACAAGTTGGTCCCCCATATTTATACTTTTATATCAATTTAGTCATTTGTATCACTATTTGATCGGATATTACTGATGATATTTTGTATCATTGAATATGTTACATATTATATTATGTTATTTTACATATCACATATTACATGAATTGGTATTTTGTATCATCGATGATGTTACGTATATTCTGAAATGATGAAATCAATAGTTTTATTTGTTAAATTTAACATTGTGTTTCATATCTATATCATACTATAACGAACTTATTGAAGTTTAGAGTTGATTTTGCAATTGTAACAATTTACATTTAGTATCATGATCACATTACAAATGTTACAAATCTTATTGTGTATCATTGTTTGATACAAATGTTACAAATAATATTTTGTATCACTGAATATGTTACAGATTATATTATGTTATTTTACACAATACATGCTACATGAATTAATATTTTGTATCACTAATATTTTATATTTCAATTTGTAACACAGATTGTTACAAAATATCATTTGTAATATTTGTATCAAACATTGATACACAATATCATTTGTAACATATGTATCAAATAGTGATACTATAAAGGACTAAACTGATATAAAAGTATAAATATGGGGACCAACTTGTACAAATTTAAAAGTTGAAGGACTTGAATTGCAAATAAAAAAGGACGAAATTGAAATGAAAGATAAAATATAGGGACTAAAGTGAAAATTTTATAAAGATGAAGGACTTATTGTGCAAATAATTAAGGACTCAAATGCAAATTTAAGTAAGTTCACGTGAAAATATATATTTTGTAGTATAGATTTAATTTTAATTTATTATTTTATTAATTAATATAATTTTAAGAATGTAGTATTTTTGGAATAAATTTGTTAAGTTGATAAAATTAGAATTATTTTTAAAAAGTGGTTTATTTATGAAAAGATCCCAATGCAGATTTATACCATCATGACTGATTTTTTTAATTAATCCATCCAAATCAACTCAAATTTGCAGGAATTTAAAGTAAAAATCATGATTCATACTCAAGTTTATACATTTTTTCATGATTTATACTACAAAATCCACAATTTCTATCGTGAATTAAAAGAAAAAGATGAAGAATGATGAATTTCTACTTTGAAATGAAATTTCTTACATAAATGAAATGGGTTGGATTCTAACATTGAAATGTGTTAGATTCTAACCTTGGAATCTTCTCTTTTTTCACAGACAAATGAATTTGAAATCGTTTTTCACAAACAAATGAATTTGAAATCGTTTGAAATTGTTATAAGTGGGGAAGAAGGCAGGGTTATATTTGGTAATTTACACACTAAAATTGGTCAACGGTCATTTTGGGAAATTGGCCGGGTCACCCGACCATTCATCTAATTTAAGGAGTTATCTTTAGATCTGAAAAATCACATAACGGCCTTTGAATACTTCCAATATCAAAGTCGATAAAAATTTATTTAGCGTAAGTTTGGTAGTGTTGAAATTATTTTTTAAATACTTATATTATAAGTTATTGGTGAATGTGTGGATAAAAAGTAGGTTATAAGTTGTAAGTCCTATGAAATGTGTCGATAAAATGTATGTTTGACCAACTAAAATTATAATTTAAGCATGTCCAAACATGTACTAATATTCATCATATTTCATCTTACAAATAGGGATGACAACGGGGTGGGTCGGGGCCGGGGCGGCACTCCCCACCCCCACCCCCACCCCCACCCCCACCCCCACCCTGTCGGAGAATTTTTACCGCCATACCCACCCCGTTCCCCCATTTTAAGTCGGGTCAATTTGGGGGGGGAGGCGAGACCACTTCTGAATCCGTTCTTTGTCCCCATTTAGTTTATTTTTTTTAATTTTTAATTTTTTTAATTGTGATTTTCAAAATTAAAAAAATTTAAAAAAAAAGTATTTTGGGGCGGGTTTAGGGCGGGGTTACTCCGCCCCGAACCTGCCCCATACCCACTCTGAATTTTCGATTGCTCAGAACAGAAATTTTTTAAAAGGGACAGGGGATGGGGCAGGAGGCGGATAAATTGCCATCCCTGTCTACAAAACCTTATACATGGATACATATTTAATTTGCCAGTAAATAATTTATTGTTATTTTATTGACCACTAAAGGAAAGGGAACGGTCAAAGATATGTTGTGGACGTTAAAGGCCTGCAGAAAAATAATATATATTTGATTTCAAACTTTTTAGTCATCACTTTCTTAAAAGTATTATTGTGACGTTTTTAGTTATGTCAAATAAATAGTCATCATCATGAAGTAATCATTAGATTTTGCAGCCAAAAAAACAAAAACCAAACAACCTTACGTAAGACATGAAGGAACTTATTTGGACCGTTTCTTACTGAAAGGATGGTGACTACACTTATGAAAGAGATTTAACAATAAAATAATAATAAAAATAATAATAATAATAATAATAAAATGTGTGAAAATAAAGATAAATAAATTAAATATTAAAAACTTAAAGTATATAAAACGATAAAAGGGTGAGTTTTTGAAATGACCGTGTCAAACGTTCTTAATCGCAGAAGAGTCTAACTTATACCAAATAAGTTTTAAAGGCCTCTTTTAAGTAGAATAGACTAAAATATCCTTACTTTATAATATCAGTTAACAGACCATCTGTTAACAGATCAGTTAACAGATGGTCTGTTAACCGACCATTAACAGACCCCAAGTCTGCATTAACGAGACTTGCCGGGTGCGTTAGCGCACCATGGGTCTCGTTAGCGATCCCAAGGCACATTATCGGTCTTGGGGTCATAAACCAATTGGTCTTAACAGCCTTGGGACTGTTATGCAGGCGCATGGTGCGTTATCAGTGTGTTAACTGCACTATAAGTCTGTTAACGCAGATTTATACCATTAGGGACCGATTTTTTTCAATTAATCTATCCAAATCAACTCAATTTTGCGAGAATTTAAAGTAAAAATCATGATTCATACTCAGGTTTATATATTTTTTCATGATTTATACTACAAAATTCACAATTTCTACCGTGAATTAAAAGAAAAAAATGAAGAATGATGAATTTCTACTTTGAAATGAAATTTCTCACATAAATGAAATGGGTTGGATTCTAACATTGAAATGGGTTAGATTCTAACATTGGAATCTTTTCTTTTTCACAGACAAATGAATTTGAAATCGTTTCTCACAGAAAAATGAATTTGAAATCGTTTGAAATGGTTATAAGCGGGGAAGAAGGCAGGGTAATATTTGATAATTTACACACTAAAATTGGTCAACGGCCATTTTGGAAAATTGGCCGGGTCACCCGGCCATTCATCTAATTTAAGGAGTTATCCTTAGATCTGAAAAATCACATAACGGCCTTTGAATACTTCCAATATCAAAGTCGATAAAAAATTATTTAGCGTAAGTTTGGTAGTGTTGAAATTATTTTTTAAGTACTTATATTATAAGTTATTGGTGAATGTGTGGATAAAAAGTAGGTTGTAAGTTGTAGGTCCTATGAAATGTGTGGATAAAAAGTATGTTTGACCAACTAAAATTATAATTTAAGCATGTCCAAACATGTACTAATATTCATCATATTTTATCTTACAAATAGGGATGACAACGGGGCAGGTCGGGGCAGGTCGGGGCAGGGGCGGCCCTCCCCATCCCCACCCCGTCGGAGAATTTTTTACCTCCATACCCACCCCGTTCTCCGTTTAAGTCGAAATTTGGTGCCACGACATCTGCTTGTTTCTCTCCCCATTTATTTTATTTTTTTTAATTGTGATTTTCAAAATTAAAAAAATTAAAAAAAAAAGTATTTTGGGGCGGGTTTAGGGCGGGGCTACTTCGCCCCGAACTTGCCCCATACCCGCTCCAAATTTTCGATTGTTTAGAACACGAAAATTTTAAAAGGGACAGGGGATGGGGCAGGAGGCGGATAAATTGCCATTCCTGTCTACAAAACCTTATACATGGATACATATTTAATTTGCCAGTAAATAATTTATTGTTATTTTATTGACCACTAAAGGAAAGGGAACGGTCAAAGATATGTTGTGGACCTTAAAGGCCTGCAGAAAAATAATATATGTTTGATTTCAAACTTTTTAGTCATCACTTTCTTAAAAGTATTATTGTGACGTTTTTAGTTATGTCAAATAAATAGTCATATCATGAAGTAATCATTAGATTTTGCAGCCAAAAAAACAAAAACCAAACAACCTTATGTAAGACATGAAGGAACTTATTTGGACCGTTTCTTACTGAAAGGATGGTGACTACACTTATGAAAGAGATTTAACAATAAAATAATAATAATAATAATAATAAAATGTGTGAAAATAAAGATAAATAAATTAAATATTAAAAACTTAAAGTATATAAAACGATAAAATGATATGACAAAATAATATATAATACACATAAAATAAAATAACACGTATATGTGTGCTAACCACCTGTAATATATATTTGAATAAGATAAAATATCTTACCTCTAATTGGTTACATTCTTGTAATTATTTTAATTAAAAGTTTAAGTAGGATCCCATCTCTTAAAATTATTTACATGCTCAACGGGGTAGGTTAGATTTGAGGTCACCAAATTTTCAGTTAAATTTCATTTTAGTCCCCTAATTTTCTTGATTCTAGATGCTTTAATTTCATTTCAATTTGGTCATCGATAAGGATCCAGTCACAAAATCTAACATTCTGTCTCATGTGATATACGATTCTTCTTAACTCGAACCGTGTGAATGTTATAAGGCTCGTTAGTTGTTTTAATTGTACAATTTTATTACTAAAAATATAAGTTTACATTTCTATCCAATCACAAAGAGTCAATGCAAGAAAATTGTTATGTTGTGCATGAAGGGATGTTAAATCTTACGAAACCAATTTGAAACTTTCGCAATGACTTTTGAACTAAAGAAAATTTTAGTAACTAAAATAAAACTTTACTAAAAGTTGGATTACTTGTGGTGTTTTTACCCATTAAAATAATGTAGTGTATCATTACTTATGAGAAGAATCTCTCCATGATCAGGTTAGTCAAGTTTGACTGTAGAAAATTTTCGTCACACAGTGGCTTTTTTGGGATAATATAAAATTTTTGCTAGTCAATTTCAAATTTAAAGGAGAAATAACAAATAAATAAATGTTACCAGTCCGATTCATGCACCAAAATAATATTAAAAAACAATCAACAGTCACTGAAAACAATCAAAACAAAATATATATGCAAATACCAGTCAATATTGATATAATAGGGGATGATCTAATGTCCATAGTGGGCCAAATAAAAATTGTCCACTGGACACTTATCCAGAATGCCCACTGGACAAGTGTCCAGTGGACAATTTTTATTTGGCCGACTATGGACATTAGATCATCCTCATAATATAATAGGAGAATAATTTTCCTACGGCTAATGTTTGTTGTGCATCAAACCTTACCTAATCAGTTGCAGAAGATGATGTGGCATTGGCAATAAGTCATGGTTTGATTTTGGAAAGCATGTAGGCTGAGTTGTTCATTTGTGCTCTTTTTTTCAAAATTATTTAGCTGATGGTTGTTTAAGTTTGTTTATTTTTTTTTCAAGTTTTTTTTTCAACCACATATTTTATGAAACCTACAAATTTTAACCACATTTTATCAATTTTTATCAAAAAATCCTAAAAAACTACTTTTAATTAATTTTTCGTTTATTTGATTGTTGTGTCTTGCCGATCTATTGTTGAATCCACGTATTTTATAGAATTCACATATTTTTAAACTTATTTTTGCTCCCTTATTGGTTTATATTTATTATGTATTGTTGTGCATTGTCGGTTTATTTGTTGTTTTGTCGGCCTATTTTGTTGCCTTGTGGATTTTTATTAGATTGTTGTGTCTTGCCGGTCTATTGTTGAATTGTTGATAGATTGTTTTGTGTGTGCGTGTGTTGTTTTTTGAATTTATAAATACAAAGTTAAGTTTCAGCCAAGAGAAAAAACATTTGTTTCAACTCATGTGAACTAATTTCTTGGATCCACCTCTGATTGCACATACATTTTTCATCACTGATAATTTAAATAAATTATTTAAACGGGTAGAAAAGTATTTGAACAAGCCCAAAATCTAATTCTATGAATTATTATCACTGATTAGAGAGGAAAAAATCAAAAGAAAGTAATAAACATACTTTATTAGAATAGCACTTACGTTTTTCATCACCTTAATTAGATCAACAAAATAATTCTAACAAACTTGAATATATACCGCGACAACTTGAAAAAAAAAATGCTTCATCCACTTAAAGAAAATAAATAAAATTTATAAATTTATAAAAATATATTTAACTTAGTTCAAATTATATTAGTGTAATATCAAAACTTCAACTATATATATATAGTTATCAAAATTTTCTTTGTAAATCATTAAAATCATAATAACGTAAATGAAATCAAATAAATAGCAGATTAATTAAAAGTAGTTTTTTAGAAATTTTTGATAAAAGTTGATAAAATGTATAGTTAAAATTTGTGGGTCTAAAAAAATATGTGGTTGAAAATGAATTTGAAAAAAATAAAATAAAAAAATTTAAACAAATATAAGCTAAATAATTTTGAAGAAAAGAGCACAAATGAACAACGTAGGGAGCCCACGTGCTTTCTAAAGTCAAACCATTATTTATTCCCAGTGCCACGTCACCAATTGTAAATTGTTATGTGAGACATGATGTACAGCAAGCATTATTCTTTTCCTACTACTACTATATATAGGAGACATTGTTAGTGCATTTAGTTCAAAAAAAATAAAATAAAACAGACAACTAAACTTGCCACAAATAATGGAATTCCAGCTACTTTCCTTCAACTTCACCACTTTCTTGCTTTTCATATCCTTCATCTTTCTCTTAGTTAAGGGATTGAAGAAATCGAATTCCCCTAACAAGAACAAAAAATTGCCTCCGAGTCCATGGAAGCTGCCTTTAATCGGAAACATGCATCAGTTGGTAGGTGCTCCCCCGCATCGTGCTATGAGAAAGGTAACTAATAAATATGGTCCTGTTGTGCATTTGCAGCTTGGTGAAGTTCCTGCAATCATCATATCATCGCGTGAAGCTGTTAAAGATGTATTGAAGGTTCATGATCTTGCTTGTGCTGATAGGCCAGAAAGTATTGGAAGTAAGATTATGTGGTATGACTATACTGATATTGCTTTTAGTCCATACAACGAGTATTGGAGACAAATGCGTAAACTATGCATTTTGGAGCTCTTAAGCACCAAAAATGTCCGATCATTTGGCTCTATAAGACTAGATGAGGCTGCAAATCTTTTGAAAACTATCAAGTCGTCTTCTGGGAAACCCATCAACCTAACTGATAAAATTTTCTCATTTACAAGTTCGATGACATGCAGAGCAGCATTCGGTGAAGTACTGAAAGACAATGACACTTTGATATTGCTGTTGAAGGAAGGATCAGCCTTGGCTGCGGGCTTCGAATTGGCTGATTTTTTTCCTTCGTCAAAGTTGCTACAAGTCATGAGTTGGAATAAAAATAGATTGTGGAAGATGCGCGGTAAACTTGATGCAATTCTTGACTCCTTGATCGATGAGCATAAAGTTAACCTAGATACAAACAAAAGAGGCAATGGGGTTTGGGGTGGTGAAGACATAGTAGATGTTCTACTGAGATTGCAACAAAGTGGAGAACTTTCTGTTCCAATAACTAATGACAACATCAAAGCAGTCATTTTTGTAAGTATTTTATCCACAAGAAATTACTTATTTCTTCTTAAAATTTATTATTCCAACATCAATAACAATTGTTGTCGTTGCAGGACATGTTTTCAGCTGGTACTGAAACTTCATCCACGGCAATAGATTGGGCCATGGCAGAAATGATGAGAAATCCACATGTAATGGCAAAGGCACAGGCTGAAATAAGAGAAATTGGTAAGGGAAAGGAGACATTTGAAGAGAGTGATGTTCAAAAACTAAAATATCTCAAGTTGGTAATCAAGGAAACTTTTAGGTTGCACCCTCCAATTCCTTTACTTCCAAGAGCATGCAGGGAAGAATGTGAAGTAAATGGGTATTCAATACCCCTCAAAACCAAAGTCATGATTAATATCTGGGCTTTGGGAAGAGATCCAGAGTATTGGCCTGAAGCAGAAAGCTTTAAACCCGAGAGATTTGAAAACAATTCAGTTGATTTCTTGGGAAGTAACTTCGAATTTCTTCCATTTGGAGCAGGAAGGAGGATTTGTCCAGGCATGAACTTTGGATTAGCAAATATTGAGCTTCCTTTAGCTCAACTTCTCTATCACTTCGACTGGAAACTTCCTAAAGGATTGAAACCCAGTGACGTCGACATTTCCGAGGGAGAAGGAATAACCGTGTCAAGGAAAAATGGCCTCTACTTGATTCCCACACCCTACAACTCTTCCATTGATGGTTAACAATAGGAGGATTGAGGGTGGTTCTGAACTTGTTTCCAATTAAATAAACATGTCCCCGTTTTTATTTTTTTTACTTATTATCCGAATAATTCATTCATGTACTCTTATTCACTGCGGTGATCTTTGTATCATTGTCATGTATAGGCTAAGCTTCTATAATGAGAATATTAATTATACATTTCGGCGTTTGTGTCCTACATTTTTCAAAAAATGACATTTTTACGCATTGCCCGGTATTTTCTGTATTTCGGAGCGACTTAGGTTTCGTGTGAAAAACAAATTATTGTATAATCATGACGGTAGGGATTTTCACCTCCACTCACGATAAAAACAACATCTACATTTGTCTTCATCTTCATTCTCAAAATTGATATTTCTCCGTATGTTCTTCAAATTTGATTTCCTCAAATCAAATTCTCAAATCTAAAATCTTCTTCATATGCTACATATATAGTTGAGTTACCATTGAATTTAAATCCTAACCTACAGGCGGATCCCACCATCAAGAAAGAGGTATCTACTAGTATAACTATATGGACTTGTATTATTGACAAGAAAACAGTGAATTAACAGTTTCCCTTGTATTTTACAACTCATAAATCTGAGAATCCAAATGCGACAGTCAAAATTGTTTAGCATGACTTCGCGCAAAGAATAAAATATGAATGACTTTTATTTTATGATTTGGATGCTTATTGACAAAAATAAGTTGATCGCACATTTCCCAATAAAAAATTCTTTGTCCAGCAGATTAGAGGGCCGGGACTTGGTCTTTTGCTATATAAGTAGGTGTAAGTGAGAATGTACAAATAGCATAACTATTTTCATATTCACTGAAGAGTTTTTCAAGTAAATATTGTACTTATTATTTATTTATTGCGTCTAATTTCCTACTTGTACATGATTTGTACATATTTCTCTAGTTTGTTGGGATATTTCTTCCGGGCATTTCTATTGATAAGATAATTTGTCTATGGTTTCTTCGGATTCAAAAGCGACAAAATTTGTACCAAACATCACTAACCAATATTATACATCTTGGTTTAAATTGATTAATATTAAGGGGAATTTGCAAAAAGTGTCCAAAAGTAAGATATGAATTGAAAATATGGCAATTTTGATACAATGTGTAAATATGGTCATTTTTAGATACAAAATGTCAAATATATTTTTTTGTAAAAATGACCATTTTTTAGTGTGGAACTCATACAATAGTTTCAAAGAAAAACTATCAAAGTGGATCTTGAAATAACACATAATATAATATAATTAAACACAAGATAATGTGAATTAACTCATAGTCAAAACATATATCTCATTTTTTTCATTATTAAATTAAAACAGAAAGTGAAAATCCAATTATTGTGAGACAAAATAAATCGACATTTTACAAGGTAAATGTCGATTCCCCAAAAAAAGTCAATTTTTTCAAATGAACTCTCGAAAAATTTACAGTTCACCAGGGTAACTGTCAATTTGAAAAATTTTATTTTTGAACTGTCGAAATGTCGACATTTCACCAAGGTAACTATTGAATCCAAAAAATATCATTTTTTATTTTTATTTTTGAACTTGTTGATTTTTCAACTAGATTGTTGAAAAATCGACATCTCACCAAGGTAACTGTCGATTCCAAAAAAAAAAAAAATTTGAATTGTTGATTGTTTAATTGAAATGTCTAAAAATTGACAATTCACCAATGTAACCGTCAATTCCAAAAAAAAAAAAAAACAAAAATTAAATTGTCAATTGTCGAAAATTAGACAATTCACCAATTAATTGTAAAACAAAGGAGCAACTCTCTCAAAGTTGGCTAGAGGTTCCGTCGAGTTTTGTTTACTTGTAAATGAGTCGCCAGCTTTTTTTGGCTTTTTGCCCTACTTAATATTTCACCCACTTGTCATTTCACCAATTTTTGCGATTGAGAATAATAATCAAATATCATATCAAATGGGTCATAACAAATCGATAAAATCGGTATTCAATTGAGTGAATATATAAAATGGACAAAATAAATGCACCCAAAAAATTTAGAGTAAAATCAAAATTTATTTTGGTCCAAAATTCAACATAATGGCGGTAAGAAAATAGCCGGTCGAGTGCTTGAGTGGGGTGGCAATACTGATGCTGGCGTCGTGGTGGCGGTTAAAGTAAGTGGTGGATGATCTATCTTGCAATTTGTTTGATTATGGTGGCAACAATTGTAGAATCTGGCAAAGGAAAACAAAAGAGTGGGGGTGGTGTGAAATGACAAAGTTGCAAATAGAAGATATAAAAGTTGAAGAGAGGAGATGGTAAAAATTAAAATTTTGATTGTTTGTTGAGGGCATTTTTGTCAATTTTTCTAAAATTTGGCAATTTGGTACTTTTCAAAACTAGTTTTTAACCCGTGCGATGCACGGAAGTTGTGTTCCATGATAGTAATTTCAAAAAAAAATTAAGGAAGTTTATTAGTTATTGGTTATAATGAAATCAAATACAAAAGCATCGTATAAATAACATTTTATTGGATATTGTTACTAAAAATTTAAAAAACAACATAGCTAATAAAAAAAAAAACAAATAAGCTAATTTAATTTAATTTAATTGCAAAACGAAAAAAATGCAGAGCCCTTTATTTTGCTTTCGGTTTTTTTGAGGAAATTAATTAATAAGTTTATTTAGTGTAATTTTACAAAATCGAAGCATGAAATGAAGTAAAAAAAAAAATTTAATGTAGCGTAGATAATATAAATATACATATAATGTATTAATATATTTTGACTTTGGATATTAGAAATAATCTATTTTTTTACAAAACAAAATCATTAAATGAATTAATTAAAAAAAATTTAATCTGTACAATGGAATTGTAATTAGGTTGAGTGAATGTTTTTTTAATTGCAAAATAAAAAGTCAAATTGATAAGATTGAATTGCAAAATGAAAAATGTGCAGGGCCATAAAGTTAATTAATAAGCTTATTTAATTTAATTTTGAATTACAAAAAGAAAAAATGCGAGAACCTTTATTTTCCTTTTCGTTTTTGAGAAAATTAATTAATAAGTTTATTTAATGAAATTTTACAAAACCAAGCATGAAATGAAGTAAAAAAAAAAAAAAAAAAAAAAGTAGCTAACATAATATAAATATACATATAATGTGATTGGTATTAAGTGTATTAATGTATTTTGACTTTGGATATTGGAAATGATCTATTTTTTACAACATCGAAGCATTAAATGAATTAATTAAAATAAAAAAATAATATGTACAATGAAATCATAATTAGCTTGAATGAATATTTTTTAATTGTAAAATGAAAAGTCACATTGATAAGATTAAATTGCAAAATGAAAATATGTGCAGAGCCAAAAGTTAATTAATAAGCTTATTTAATTTAATCTTGAATTGCAAAACGAAAAAAAATCTGAGCCCGTTATTTTGCTTTCGTTTTTGAGCAAGTTAATTAATAAACTTATTTAATGTGATTTTACAAAAGCTGAAGCATGAAATGAATTAATTATAAAAAAAAAATTAATGTATCGTAGATAATATAAATATACATATAATGTGATTGATATTAAATGTATTAATATATTTTGACTTTGGATATTAGAAATGATCTATTTTTTTACAAAACCAAAGCATTAAATGAATTAATTAAAAATAAAAAAATTAATATGTACAGTGGAATCGTAATTAGGTTGAACGAATATTTTTTTAATTGCCAAAAGAAAAGTCACATTGATATGATTGAATTGCAAAATGAAAAATGTACACAGCCTAGAAAGTTAATTAATAAGTTTATTTAATTTAATTTTTAATTGCAAAACGAAAAAAATGCGGAGAACTTTATTTTGCTTTCATTTTTTAAGGAAATTAATTAATAAGCTTATTTAATATAATTTTACAAAACCGAAGCATGAAATGAAGTAAAAAAAAAAAAATTAATGTAGCGTGGATAATATAAATATACATATAATGTGATTGATATTAAATGTATTAATGTATTTTGACTTTGGATATTAGAAATGATTTATTTTTTTACAAAACCAAAGCATTAAATGAATTAATTAAAAATAAAAAAAATTAATCTATACAATGGAATCGTAATTAGGTTGAATGAATGTTTTTTTTTTTTAATTGTAAAATGAAAAGTCACATTAATAAGATTGAATTGCAATGAAAATGTCTAGCTAGAGCCCGAAAAGTTAATTAATAAGCTTATTTAATTTAATTTTTAATTGCAAAATTAAATTATTTTGAACTTTATTTTGCTTTTTTTGAGTAATTTAATTAATAAGGTTATTTAATGTAATTTTACAAAATCGAAACATGAAATGAAATAAATTTCTTTTTGATGTAGCATAGATAATATAGATATACATATAATGTTATTGGTATTAAATGTATTAATGTATTTTGAATTTGGATATTGGAAATAATCAATTTTTTATAAAGTCGAAACATTAAATGAATTAATTAAAATAAACAAAATTTAATCTGTACAATCAAATCGTAATTAGGTTGAATGAATTATTTGAATTGCAAAATGAAAAGTCACATTGATAAGATTGAATTGCAAAATGAAAAATGTGCAGAGCCCATAAAGTTAATTAATAAGCTTATTTAATTTAATTTTAAATTGCAAAATGAAAAAAATGCATAGCCCTTTATTTTCCTTTCGTTTTTTGAGGAAGTTAATTAATAAGCTTATTTAATGTAATTTGACAAAATTGAGGCATGAAATAAAGTAAAAAAAAAAGAAAAAAAATTAATGTAGCGTAGACAAAGTATGTGTGTGTGTGTGTGTGTGTGTGTGTGTGTGTGTATTGTGATTGATATTAATTGTATTAATGTATTTTGACTTTGGATGTTGGAAATGATTTATTTTTTACAAAATCGAAGCATTAAATGAATTAATTAAAAATTAAAAAATTGGGAAATTAATAGTTGATTTCACCGTTGATTGTTACTTGGCAAAATTCTATGGAGACTATCCTACTTTTATATATATAATAATAATGTGATTGGTATTAAATGTTTTAATGTATTTTGACTTTGGATATTAGAAATGATTTGTTTCTTTACAAAACCAAAGCATTAAATGAATTAATTAAAAATAAAAAAAATTAATTTGTACAATAGAATCGTAATTAAGTTGAATGAATGTTTATTTAATTGCAAAACTTGCTAGCAAAAAGAAAATCTGTTGAGGGCAAATTCTAATAAATGCATGAAAATGAAGGTAACAAGCTATGTCATTTCGAATGATTTCTTCATAAATATTATGTTTTAAATTTGATTGGTAAATTACAACATATGTTAAGTTATAATTCTGATAAGCAAGTAATTATTATTACTGTTTCAATAGCACACCCAACTACATTTTTGGCAAGTCGGCACAGTATAAAATTATCGATATTTGCTATGTTACAAGGGTATTGCTTCTTTGTGGGAATACTTGTAGCCTCATTTTTTAGCATCACACGTACATCATTGTTGAATTGAGTTTGGCAGCTCTTGTTCTTCACTATGCACCAGTCTCGTCCACAAAAATATTTTCTAAAAAGTTTCGTGTTTCTTCTAGGAGCTTGTTTTAAGTGTTCCATGTTCTTTTGAGTACTAGCCACATTGAAAATCATCATTTTGGACCAGTAGTAATGAAGCCTCAAAATTTGTGAACATTTTTAAAATCTGTGCGCCATTACTAAAATCAATTTGTTTGATTTTTCATCTTTTTGGACCAACTTGTTTCTTGTAAATTTAAGATTGCAGATTACTTAACTTATTAACTTGCCTTTGGTTTTAGCGGAAAATCAAATTATTGTGTAATATAGAAATTTTTTCATACTACTATAGGTGTCGGCCTCAAGTGATGTTCTATATCAAATTATTGATGAGAATTCACAGCATTTGGTCAACATACAAGAAGGCACATGCACTTGCAATAGGTTTCAAGTAGATGGAATTCTGTGCTAACATGTATTAGCAGTTATCGGTACAAAACATCAAGTAACATACACTCATTATTCGAAGTACCATACAAGAGAAGCCTATATTGCAACCTACCAAGGATATATTGTGCCACTTGCGGATCATTTAGAGCCAAGTGTGGTATTAGTCCCTACTCCAAAAAGAAGATAAAGAAGACCTAGAGAAAGAAGAATACAATCAACACGAGAGGGCAATCAAGTGCTAAGATGTGGAAGGTGTGGAGAATATGGGCACAATAGAATAACATGCAAAAATCCATTGCCATTGAAGCAAATGCTCAAAAGAAAAAGGAAGCACACCGAATTGTCGATATCAGAATAGTTGTAGAGATTCATTTATATCAAGTAATAGTTTTAAAGTTCTTTGATATATATTAATGTTTAAAAACTCCATGGCAATGTTTAATGAGAATTAAATACACTCATTTCATGTGGATCTTGTTTGGGAGTTTGGTTGACAGCTTTTGGAATCTGTAGCATACAATTGTTTCTTGTAATGCAGGTGTTGGGTTTTCATTTGTTCAAAGAGCTTTGAGTTTGACTTGTCTAATTTTGATGATGATGGTCTAGAGCTGCACTTGGTTTATGTTATCATGTATGTAAATTAAATTAGCAAAATTTAATTAGGACTGAAATATTTAGCTTTGAATCCAAAGTAGCTTTAAGGGTAAATACTGAATATCTTATATAATCTTCTAAAGTGATGGAATTGCTCTCGAATGCCATTAATTTCTCCTTTGTGTGTTTCTTTCTTTCACTTCCATTCCCATTCCTATTTCTAAAATTTGGCTTTTGTTTTATATTTTGCTTCTTAGTATCCCCATCTGTCCTTTTTGACGTAGCACTGCCTTATGTCGTTTCAATTCAGACACTGATAGAAGAGGAATGTGGGTTAGTCTTATCATTTGTGGTGATCAGGTCACGGATGCCAAGTTCTTGGTGGATGTTTTCAAGCTTGGGATTAGAATGAGCTTCTTCTTCCCTACTTTACTAAGATAGTCTATCATTTGTGGTGAATCATTGTTTGATGTAACTATTAGTGTTAATTAATGATGGAATATGTGACTAATTAATCATTGGCAGCCCAAGTCTCACACCAATTCAGAAAATAATCAGCATTGAGACAGATCGGCCAGAAGTGAAACTGTCAGTGTAGAATTGATAGGGCATCAAATAGGGATCAGATCCCCAGCGTAAGGTACATGTTCCACCCCTCAAGAACAATTTTTAGTACAATCCTTTATTTTCTAACTTCATATTGATAAGGAAATCTAGAAAAATTAAACTCAACATCCAACCATAAAAAATCAAATTCGAAAGGGGTATAAATAATAAAAACAAAAACATTTGTGACTAATTAATCAAGCAGTTTTAGGATATACATCTGCACTAAAAATGCATTGAATTAGGGGGGAAAAAAGGATGATTACATCCATCTACTCACAAGCAGTTGTGATCCTAACTCAGTTATATATTTAACTATTTATAATTAGTTACATAAAAAATGTTAGATTAGTCTCCTAGGTAATCAAAGAACAAAAGTTGGTTTAATTGCCTTTTTTCAACCTCGTTGCATTTCTTACCTTCCTTGCTACATTGTCATGATCTGTATCGTATCCATTTCTTTGTTTATCAAATCCATGCTTGAACAACCAGGTAGCCAAGTTAATTCTTGCTGTAGAACAATCGAATGGATTTGACATGCTTTCTATAGTCTGGTTAATTATATGCTTAACATATTCTATAACAAAAATACCGCAATCAAATCTGCAACACCGATAAAAACAAAATTAAAACAAAGAATAAGAAAGACCAAAAGAAGAGAATGGCAATAAGACAGGACGGAAATGTATAATTCAAATAAAGGAGAAGTCTAGAACATAAGTGATTGCCCAACTATTGATGAAAAGAAGACATCTGACTCCCTTTATAAACATCAAGTTGCTCTATGTTCTAAGACAAGTAAAAAATCATAATAAAAATATTATAAATAGCTTCAATGGCATAATATAAATATTTATCATAAGCCAAGAGCCAAAAAGCGAGTTGGGATACATATTGCCTTAACAGTTAACAAATTGTATGTGTTTCTTTCAATATACCAACACAACCACCAAAAGAGAAACCGAAAATGTAAATAAATATATTGAAACGTAAAACTAATAGATTCATACTAACCCATTTTGTTGTTGAGGCAAATGTTGAATGATATTAACATATAGTGGTTCAATTCGTTCTTTTCCATCAACCAGATTACTCTTCCAAGAATCAATTTTCACCAACATATGTGGGATAACCACAGCAAAGGCTTGAACATCTTCAACAAGTCATCCTATCCTTTATACGAAAACCATAAGAGTTATATATGTTTAAACAATTCTTTTGCAAGTCAAAATGTCCAAGAATCCAATGGGCATCAACCTCCATCATGATTGGCATCAAGACGTGGTCAACATCACGCCAAGGAGTGTTACAGTGCATATAGTCACCCAACGGGTACTTAAGCAAAGTTACCTCATCAGCAATGGCATTATCATCGTTTGAGACAGTCTTAAAGATTTTTGTGATCAAGGATCTGAACAAGCAATCTGTTGTAGTAACTCTTAAGTTTATCATATTGCTGTATCTCACCATCTTTCTCAGATAATAGAAGCACACATTTATATGCTATAAAAAAGAAATATTTTACGTGTAAGATATAATTAAAAACATTAAAGGCAAACTTATTTTTAAGGAAAAAAATGTTTCAAAATAGAAAATGAAATAAAATCACCGTGTCTTCTAATGTAGCCTCATTTTCACACAAGTTATGAAACTATTGTTTCTCAGATATTGTAATTGGAACAAAATTGAATGCTGGGACAATTTTCTCTGCTTGTTTTATAAACTTATTACCTTTGCAAATTATAATTGAAATGTAAGATACAAAAACTACATAAATTTTTATAAGTATGAAATGGTATATTATCTTACATTTTATTAGGCCTATGTCCTTCATGATACCATTTCTCAAAACTCATCAATGTCGGAACACTAGGTGCTATAAAGCCCGCCTCAAATGCACATAATTCAAAATGACTTTGCGATTCAAATCTAATGAAGATCCATACTTAAGCAAATATGGTGATTGGAGTTAAGTATTGGGTTTATGAGGCCTTTTTGTTGGCATGTCTGGCATATTCTGATCAACAATAATTGTATCTTTTATATGAACCTAAACAAATATTAAGAATTCCATGTTCAACCATAAAGATTTATGTCATTGCAATTGTGATATATTTTATAAAATATAGAAAAGTATACATTTTTTTGATCCATTGCTTTTGCCTTGTGCGCCTCATCAATTGTTTTATCAATATCCTCCAACACTTTATCTATATAAAATGAACCATCGAACAACCGAGGAAAAAGATCATTTGGAGTAAAATCAATGCCAAGATCAAAACTAGGCAAGTTATCCTCAAAAAGTGGTTGCTCTTTTTCTGAAATCGCACCTTCTTTTTCATGAACCTTTCAATGAAAGCATGTGACTCAAGTTAATAGAAAAATTAGATGAAAATGAATAAAACGCGTACTGTTTATAATACCCAAAAAAAATAGTTAACTAATTAAAGCACATACCTTAATGTCCAAAACACCAACTAACTTACATTCTTTCACAATACCACATTTTTGTCAATGATTTCCACAAATTCATTTCCCTTTGGACTATCAAAATTTGTCTCCTCATTGTCAAAATTTTCTACAAAATCATTCTCATTTGTGCTCTTGAAATCTGACCCCTTCTCATCAACTTATAACACAAAAAAATTAATTAAACTTAACAAATCCATGAAATTATTAGCCCCAGACGTCATATCCTAATAAATTTCCCAATAAAATAATTTGTAAAACCTTCAATATTTCGGTGAATTATCAACCCCCAGACATGAGAAAAAATCTCACTGGAAAAATATAATAATTGAGTCATATATTCATATGACACAAGGACATAAACATACCTTATTATCCAAATGCCTTTCACCAGCCTTTGGACTTGATATTTCTTTGAATTTTTCAATTATCTCATTTTCTGAAGTCAGCAGTCATTGATTAAACACCATATTTGAACGACATCATTTCATGCAACATTTGTTCTTGCTTTACTTGTACATCTGCTAAATGATTGAGGATGTCTTCATTATAGTAGCTCTTGGAATCCTAGCAAAAACAAGGAGACACAAAAATGGAAAAACATAATTATTATACATTGGCTCAGCATATTAACTACAATGACTAGTGATTACAAAGAAAAAATAAAACTACAAATTAATAAAATTAAGAATATTACATTTTTCTCTTTCGATTCAACCGCATTAGGGGGTTTTACAAATTCATTGCACATCGGTACATCACTTAAATTTTCCCTTTGCCATCTTTGGAGGGTACACAATTAATTTTTTCCTTTTGCCGTCTTTGGGTCCACAACATCCTTGTTGTTATCATGAGTAGGAGCTGCAGATGCCTCTTCAAACATTTGGATACAATATGGTGCCTTCTTCTCATCTTCACACGTCTCAAAAGATTTAGCATTCACAAGTAAAAATACATATATGTCAAAAACTACAAATACAAACATGTATTATTAAAAAGAAAGACAAAATATTCATAAACATACTTGAAAGAGTCAAACACGCGCCTCCAATTGAGATGACATTATGTGCTTATCAGGTTGTCCAATTGATTATCCGAGGCCAAGAACCACATATCTTCTCACATAATATCCTATATAATGGCATTGTCTCATAAATCCACACTTGGAAGGTAGTTGGGAAGCCACATAGCCTATATGTGATTATCTCTTCATCATCAACCTTAGTGTTCAATGTGGACTTCAAATAAGTGAATGTCGTGTTGAATAATTCCTTCCCCTACGGAAAACTTTCACATTTCTCTAAATCAACAAGTCTCATGGTTGAATCTGATACTTGTTTTGCATACGTAGTTGTAAAAAGGTGGGATAAAAGCAGATAAAGAATTTCTAATTTGACAACATCTTCATCATTGGTGCTATAGACAAATTGAGGAAAACACTTTCAACATCCTTTTTGTACACAACACGCAGATGATTTGAAATATCGTGTTTTGAGTGAGATTGGAGAAAATAAATATTTTGAAATATCACTCTTCGCCTGCACTTTAGTCTTGTCACTATGCAAAACTCTTCCATTGAGAATCTTACGTGCTTTTCACCAATTCTAAATCACATTTCATTATAATTCGGTTGCTTAACCTCTCTTAGCAACATGTTGTGAATTAGTTGATATTGCAATTTAATGTCTTTTATATCTAAGAACGGCCCAAAACAAGTTTTTTTAAACAGTTGCTTTTGAGATTTTTTCAGTTTAGCGTTCAACTTTCCTATGACATCAATTTTTGGCGATACCATGATCCTACCAACATGCCAACTTTTGCGATCTATGCATAGTCCCAATCCTATAAAATTAACAAGAAAATAGATTAATAAACATAAACATTCGCTTATGTAAACTTGAATGTTGAAATAAATTTTCAAAACCAAGCAACATAATCGGTAACGCATTATTAAAAATTACAAACATAATAAAATATGACAAAATGTAACAAGTTATGTTATTTCAAAATAACATATTTAACAAATGTAACAAGTTATGTTATTTCAAAAAATATCTAATCATAACCTACAAATTAACCAGTCATGTTATTCCAATATAGCAAATGTAACAAGTTATGTTATTTCAAAATCACAAATGTAATAAGTTCTATTATTTCAAAATTACAAATGTAACAAGTTATGTTATTTTAAAAAATATATAATCATAACCCACAAGTTAACAAGTTATATTTTTTTAAAATTACAAATGTAACAAGTTCTGTTATTTCAAAATTACAAATGTAACAGCTTCTGTTATTTCAGAAATATCTAATCATAATCTACAAATTAACAAGTCATGTTATTTCAATATAGAAAATGTAACAAGTTATATTTCAAAATTATAAATGTAACAAGTTATGTTATTTCAAATGTAACAAAAGTAACAAGTTCTGTTATTTCAAAATTACAAATGCAACAAGTTCTATTATTTCAAATGTAACAAATGTAACAAGTTCTGTTATTTCAAAATTACAAAAGTAACAAGTTCTGTTATTTCAAAAATATCTAATCCTAATCCTTAAATGTATTAAAAATATCTCTACACAAGCACTCAACTCATAATAATGTCACAAAACGATCAAATGCATTTCATCGCATTCTCAATTAAACAACATAGTGCAACATTTAATTCAAAATCAACCAAAAAGCGAATGTAATATTTTTATTTTTAAAAAAAAATCAAACCGTCTCGACTATTATGCAAAACTTCAATTCATATGGTTGAGTTTCTAACCAATCAAATAAAATAATAATTCTATGTTTCATCATGTTTCGTTTGTCAACATCAGCATATCTATATATAAAGTTTGAGTCATAGTTGATATGGGATCATGGATGGGGAAGATTATACATTCATGCAATTCTATGGTCATACATCAACAAAACAATTAAAAAAAATGACAAGAGCACAACATGTGCTTCGTATTGCCTAATTTCTTTCTTTTTCTTGGATGGTGACTCCTTCGGTAGGATTTCTCTACTCCTTTTTGCACTCTTCTCATATATAACTTTCGGTGCATTTTTGCTTGTAGACGAGCGAGTTACACGATGTCTAGAAGAGTCCATATGTTCAATAACATCGGTGGAGACTTGTTCTTTGATGTTGAATGTGTGAGACGACGAGTATAAGTCTGCATACTTCACGCTAAATCCCAATGGATTTCTTTCTTCTAGCAATCACTCCTGTATTCGGATGAAGTGTTCCAACTTTCACACTTTATTGATGATAGAATATACTTCTGCAATGGGAAGGATGTCTCGAGGTGAGAGAAATACTAGTCATCATTCAATGCAACTAATTTATTCACATGAGATGACTCAATTCAACCCTCTACAATGTAGGAAAATGGGACTCCAAGAAGATACATAATACAGAGCACATAATGTTATTCAAATCCATGATATGTTCCATCATCATAGAAATTGTTATATTGCAACAATGTACACCACGATAGGAAAAAAATTATTCACACAATTCCATCATGAAAACTGTAAAATAGCAATAATTCACACAATGATCAGCAAAAAAAATTATTCACTCAAATAACCTAATTCACACTACGATGGGCAAAGTAAAATTATTCACTCAAATAACACATTGCAGAAAAATGTGTAAGTAATGTGGGTAAGTTTAATTATCATTCCATTTCATTCCTTTTTTTTTTTAAGCTTAGGAGGGATATTAATTACGCGATTGGGCACTGTTTTGAAAATTCCAGAAAAACAATTGTAATTTGCCTTATAATTTCCTGATTGTTATCTAATCAAATATGATGGACAAGCTGTGCCTTCGCCACACACACACACACACACACACACAAGACAAAACACTAAACACGAGAAGAACTTTAATATTTCATTTTGAATTACAAAAATTTGTAAATATAGACAACATATTATAAAATTGAAAAGTTCATTAACGTGTGGTTCATATGGATGAACACCTTTTTCTTCTATGAACTCCATGTTTGGGCTCAGTTTTCTAATTCTTCTCACCAAGCTTCTACTCTTAGGGCAATTTTCCATGAACACTACCAGCGACGACTATTCCTAACCTAGAAATACTGCAAAATCATGCTTAAATGATCCTAATTCACAAATTTTTTATGCAATTCAAGAAAAACAATGGATCGTTAGTTTCGGTTTTGGGTTTAGGGTTTTTCAGAAGAGGATCTAAATTCGAGAGTAAAATTAGGAGATTCTGAATTTGGGAGTTAGTGGAAATGTGATTTGGATCCCTTTTCACGATGTTTTGAGTAAGCCTGCTATATGTATTTAGGTTATGGGTAGGTAATTTGGACTTTTATAGTTGGATAGCTATTGATATTATATTTGGGCTTTTTTTTTAAAAAAACAATATTTCAAATTAAAAAAACTTGAATAGTAAAATTGGAATATGGAAACTAAAACAAGTAAGGAGTACAATTTTCACATAAATATTAGTTATTAACTCATAACAAATGAGCCGTTTTGGGGAGCCGGATTAGAGTGGAGTTTTAGAGGTTGATTTGTGGGAGAAAACAAGAAGAAAAACAAGAACGAAGATCAAGATTTATCTTTGCAACAATTCAAAGAAGATCAAGTTCAATATTTCTTCTCTTTCAAGTTTTCTTCCGATCTGGGTGATTGTTTCTATATTTTATTTCTCTATTTATTTTCTTCTTTTTAGTATGTTAGGTTAAACTTTTTAGTGCTATGATCATGATGAAACTTGTATCATGATCTTTAATTCATTGAACCTAATTTTTGATATTTAAGAACGTTTTTAATTCTGAATAATTGATATTGATTTCTCTTCATATACAATTATGTGCGCAATAGTTGTATGATTCTTGTGGTTTGTTTTATCTTCGAGAGATGGAAAATAGGTTATACATAGTATCAATTATCGTAGAGTCCGATAGGAGATAGAGATATACCGCTATGCTTTATGTGATCTTTAAGTATTTACAAATTCTAATGCATTATTGTATGTTCACATCCGTCATAGAGATATAGTCGGGTCACATATAGGGATACGTTTAATTCTACTCGAGAGAAATTGTTAAACAAATTAAGAATATTGATCTTCATAATTAAATCATGTTATCAAATTCAACGGTTCGGATTAAAAGAAATTGGTATAACCGGATTTGGGATCCTAGTTCGCTTTTCTTTTGCTTTCTTTCTTAAAGTTAAAGTAATTTTCATAATTTAATCTTTTACTTAGTTGAGTTATAATTATTTACTTGTTCTTAATTTATTTATTTTTTATTTTTTAATCACCAAACATTCAAAAGTTAACATATTCGGTTAATGTTAATTTAATTGAAATTGAATTATCTAAATCTCCGTGGGTACGATACTTGGACTCAAAATCAACTTTATTACTTGTGCGATCTGTACACTTGCAGAATATTAAATGCATAAAATCGTTGACAAGTTTTTGGTGCCGTTGACGGAGATTTAGTTTTAGTTTTTTCATTTATTTTAACACTATTTTGAACTTTATTTATTTAATTTATTTTATATATATATATATATATATATATATATATATATATAGTTTATTTCAATATTCAACTTGTCTCGCTTCGACCACAACACAAGATGGAAGACCAGAGAGATCAATGAAGACAATATGCTAGTTGGAGACTTTATGACTCACAGATCATCCAGAGCCAATCTAGTATTGACGAGGACAACATGCTTTTTAGAGATTTTCTTGCAATGTAGCATGCCAATATAGCGAGATATGAGGCTACTTCTGAAATTGATGAGGACAACATACTTTTTGGTGATTTCCTTGCAATGCAGCATGCCGATATAGCGAGATATAAGGCTACTTCTAAGATTGATGATAACAACATGCTTTTTGGAGATTTTCTTGGAATGCAGCATGCCAATATAGCGAGATATGAGGCTACTTCTGAGATTGATGAGGACAATATGCTTGTTGGAGAATTCATCGCAGATCATCCATATTTCTCTTGGAAGGATAATTACAATAATATCATACCACAAGGTCCTCGGCCAAAGAACTAGAAAAGAAAACTTCACTAGAAGACATTCTCGGTAAATTCATCGAAAAAATTGATCAGTTCATGAGACAGACAGAAATCAATTTTCAAAATTAATGTGCTTTAATATAAAAATTGAAAATACAGATGGGTCAGATGACAGTTGCTATATCAAACAGAGTGCCAGGTACGTTTCCAAAAAATACAGAGGTGAATCCCAAAGAAAATGTTATAGCTATTATTACCAGAAGTGAGGTTCAATTACTAAAAATTCATGTAAAGAGGCCAGTTGTAAATAAAGAAAAGGTACCGTTCACTGATGAGGAACATGTGGAACAGATTGAGTAGACAACATATATTAAAGAGAGTTTAGGTACACCATAGGTTAAGGCAACTGTTCCTATCAAACCATATGAGCATCTGATCCCTCTTCTTCAAAGATTACAAAAGCACAAGTTAGACAAGAAATTCTCCAACTCTCCTCTTTCTTCTAAAATTGAATTTGTGATCAAGGACGATGAAGAAGTTGAAGTTTTCGTAGTTGTGTTCGAGCAATGTACTACACTAAAATCTTATTTTTATGAGGAGCACAAATTCAAATGTATGAGGATAAATGAAAATTTGTGCAAAGTCAATAGATGCAAGCAAATTAAGTCCTCCAAAGCATTATTTAGAGTGCCATGAAGCAACCAGATAATAAGTCAAGCTAATGACTATTAATAAGCGCTTAATGGGAGGCAACCCATTTTCTAATCCTTTTATTTACTTGCTTTATATGTAGTAATTTTAAGTAGTTTAAATAATTCATTAGCTTTTATCTCATTTATTGTTTAATGCACTTATAAAGCTTACCATATTAATTGCGGTGTCCCACTTTATGAAGTCGATTGGATAATAAC